>JAJIBD010038580.1:0-81493 GCA_021461705.1 Cryptotis parvus
TGTTCAAACCCAATTCATCAAGATCCTTCGTCAGTTGTATTACGGATTCACCAAGAGGATCTCAATATTCTACAAAGAAGTGATCATTGATGTCAAAAAGAAGGGTTCGACAGGGTGATAACATTTCACCAAAACTTTTGAGCGCCATCCTCGAGAACTTCATGCAACAATTAGAATGGGAAGGAATGGGAGTGAAGATAGATGGTCGGCAACTACACCACCTCCACTTCGCTGATGACATCGTTCTAATAACACCAAACATTAGCCAAGTAGCACAAATGCTGGCTGACTTTGACTTTGACCGAGAATGTGAAAAGATAGTTCTACAGCTGAATCTAAAGAAAACTATGTTTATGAAAAATGAACTAGTTCCAGAGGCCCCATTCACTGTCAATGGATCAAACATCTCTGAATGCAGCAGTTATGTGTACCTAGGTTGAGAAGTCAACATGATGAATGACCTTAAACCTGAGCTGCACAGGAGGAAGAGAGTGGCATGGAATGATTTCAAAGGCATGGAAGAAATAGCTAAAAGGACAAAGAACCTCCGGCTCCAGGCACATCTCTTTGACTCCACTGTTCTCCCTGCATTAGCATACGCCTCAGAGACCTGGGCCCTACGAAAGCAGGATGAGAATGCTATTCGGGTCTCCCAGAGAGGAATTGAAAGAGCTATGCTTGGAATATCACGCCTCACTCAAGTGAGAGAAGTAATCTGGAGTTCGACCTTGTCACTATTCCAGAATCAGGGATGCTGTCTCGTTTGCCAAGGCATCAAAAATCTGATGGGCTGGACATGTAATGCGATTTGGAGATGACCGCTGGACTAGAGTTGTTACCGACAGAATCCCACGGGATGTCAAAAGATCACGTGTCCGCCCACCTACAAGATGATCAGACTTCCTTGTCAATACCCTGAAGGAACGGTTTGAGGTGCTTCATGTTCCTGAATCAACCAGATGCCATTGGGCTACATTGGCATGTGATAGGGTCCAATGGAAATGTTACTGGCGCCCGCTCAAGCAAATCGATGAATAACGGGATTCAAGTGATCAAGTGATATAGTAAGCAGAATATTTTTAAATTCTGTGTATACACATAGTATATGTATATATACTGAATATTTTTAAATTTTGTGTGCATATATATAGTATATGCTATATGTACTATATACTATATTTTATATACATGTATACACACAATTTAAAATCAGTAATACGCAAGATTAATTTCACACTGACTGGAATTCAAACAAGGACTATTAAGTTAAATGGAAATAGGAAAACCTAGCATAAAATTAAAGTAAAAAATAATGCTAATATATTGTTAGAATTAGAAAAGTACAAAGGGTTAACATATTACTTAACAAGAAATAGGAAATGTTTATATACTATACACTTATAGACTTAACTATATACATGTATTCATATTATTATAATTAACAAAACTACAATATCTAAGAAATATACCATACCAGAATATTAGATAGTATAAGATAAAAAAGTTAAAAAATTGAGATAGAGGCAAAATATATTCAAAATAAAATAGCAAGAAAAGTAATAAAAATGAAAAGAGATTCAATGAAATGGAAAAAAAAAATCTGTGACTTAATATATTTGGAATTCCTGAAGAAGAAACAGAAATACAGGGAGTCAGAAAATTTAAGAATTATTATCTAAAAATATTCCAAGTACGTAACAAATAGGAGCAAACAGACCTCTAAACCTAAGAAATTTAAAGAGCCCATAGTGAAAGGAAAAATACTAAGAAAATAACAAAAAAAGAATAATGAAATTTTCCCAAAAAGTTATTGCAAAAAATTTAGAAGCAGTCAGAGAAACATTATATGGAGAGAAACATTATATGGAGAGATACAAATGTAAGAAAGGCATGATATATAATTATATAGAAAAACATTATATGGAGAGATACAAATGTAAGAATACCAAAAATTTTATTTTGAGAAACAAGCAGGGGAAAAGACAGTAATTAGAGTTTTCAAATACGAAAAGGGGGACAGCTGTCAAGTTATAATTCTAATTTATAAAAAGATACACTTTAAAGATGGAATAAAAATCTTTCAGAAGCTAAGAGACATCATCACTAGATATTCCATACTGCATGCGGGACACCCAAGTTCTACCCCTGTCACCTCCACACTCACCAGTGCAGCAACAGAAGTAACCCCTGAGCATGAGGTCAGGAGTACCTCCTAAACACTGCCACGTACATTAATATAAATAAAATATGTCAACATCCTCCAGACAGAAGGAAATGGTAAGAGATCAAAGCATGGATATATAGAAAATAATAAATGATGTCTGCAAAATAAGCAAAAAATTGTTTTCTCATTTACTAGCATCATTTAAATTAATTTACATTTTATTAATTTCTATTTCTATTCTATTACTGTAAACGGTATCTCTTTCAATAGTGTCTGATTAGGGTTGGAGCAATAGCCCAGCAGGTAGGGCATTTGCCTTGCACGCAGCTGGCCCATGCCAATCTGGGTTCGATCCCCAGCATCCCATATGGTCCCCGAGCACCGCCTGAGTAATTCCTGAGTGCAGAGCCAGGAGTAACCCCTGAGCATCACCGGGTGTGACCCAAAAAAGCAAAAAAAAAAAAAGTCTGATTATACAAAATATTTGTAGTTTTAAAGTTAAGGTTTAATATAATATATGACAATAGAATTATAAAGCCCAGCAGAGATGGAAAGAAATTATACTATTCTAATGCTATTCTACCTTCTTCCTCCCACTTTTTATTGTGATAGTATGATTAACAGTACTTTTACTGAGATAGTATGATTAACAATACTTTCAATGATAGTGTTTATGAAAAAATTTTTCCAACACTACATACACCACCAGAGAATCTGCTTCTCTCCATTAGTGTCCAAAGACCCCTCCCATCCACTGATTTTCGATTATATATGTGGTATTATAATATCTCTCAAAGGTAGACTGTGAAACATCTAGCAAAGTAACAAAATTCTTATATACAATTAATAAAAAAATAATGCAAATAAAATACCCTATATTACACTGTAAAATATTCTACATGTTTTAATGTCTTATTAAGGTAATGTTGGGTAACAAAATATATATGTTTTAACGATACAATTTCACACTTCTTTAATTTTCTTAATTAAGAAAGAATCAAAAAGAATTAAAAGATATATATCACATGGGGATAAAGTAGCAATATGACAGGCATAAACCAAACAATATCAACAATCTTAATATGTGCAATGAGTTAACATTATATGCAGAGTGCTTATGCATTCTAAATTGGGTTTGCACTAGACATGGTTTTTTAAATTTTTGGTTTGGCAGTGCACAGGGCTTAGTCTTGGCTCTGTGCTCAGGAATAACTCCTGTTGGGGGTGACGGCCATATAGATTGCCAGTGATCAAACCTGAAAGTCAAGAACCTTACCCACTACATTATCTGTATCCTAAACAACTTTTTTGAAATGAACTTATGCTGAATATATTTTCAGATAAAATTTAAAAAAGAACCATAGCAGGTTGACTAGCACTGTATTACATATTGAAGTACATCTCAATGGAGAAAGTATTTCTTAGGAGAAATATTTCTTAGAAGAAATATTCTAAGGATAAAGTGTTACAGCAGAGGGTAGAACAGTTATTGGAAGAAACAATGGATGCTCCCATTCATGAATAGAAAAATCATATGGGTTTTTCTAAACTTTTAAAATACAACTGACACCAAATCAATACTTTAACACTACGTTAGGATCCATGATGTATGTAGATATAACAAATGACAGCAATTGCACATAGGACAAGGTGGGTGATAAATGGCACAGTACCGAAGTATTACAATATTAATCCTACGTAGCCATGAAAAATTGAAGTAACCTAATCTAGTCCAATAATATCTCAAAGTAAAGTGATAGTCACATCACAATCTTTGGAGCAATCACTAAAAATAAAGGAGGAAGAGAAAAGAACCTAAGAGAACAAAAGCATTCAATTAACCCCAAAGCAGATACAATGAAAAGAACACAAGCACTAAAAAAAAAATAAATAGAAACTACAAAATGATATATCCAAACTCAAGCATATCAATATTTGTATTTGATTATATGTACTAAACACTCCACAAAAGGCAAGAATGATCATACCAGAAATAAAAAATATTACATATTATCTTCAAGGAGTGCTCTATAAAATACAAAAGCACATTTAAAAATAGCTGTCTGGGGAAACATGTCACGCAGACATGAGTGATAAAGCTGGAACAACTACATTTTTAAGCTTCACTGAGGCATACTCCACAAACAAAATTATTTGAAATGCAAAGCACGGTGACCTGCATATATTTTGAAAAGAAGGAATACTCTATATGTGGCTTCAGTAAGGGAAATTAACAACAACAAGGAGGCATTTCATAAAGGAGTGAGTTCACAAAGGAGATGCAACAATCTAAGAAACTGAAAGTTCTTAAAACAGTTTCCGAAAGACATGAAACAAAATTAAATAATTCAAGGGGGAAAATATGTAAACTCTAACCCCAGATATTTTAATATCCCTATTTTATAATTATCATACAGAAGGAAAAATCACTAAGTATACAGAAGACTAACACTCAATAGCACAAATTGAGACATAATAGCCAATTACTATAGCATAGTCTTTTTTTCAATCAAGTATGGGGTTGCCTTTTTGAGGCAAAATTACTGAAGAACTGACATTGTCTCTATTTAGCAAGCTGAATGCAGGCCTTCACAACTACAAATGCAGCCACATCAGTATCATGAAAGAGTTTCAATGAAATCACAGAGACCCAACTTCTAATCTCAGTGAGATGCTGAGCCCACCTCAAAGAAACATATTACCTGATTGCTTACCATGAGAAATAATTATATACTTTATTATAAAGTCACAGTTGACTTTTCTGTTACTTGCAGCCAAAATTAATGCTTGTCTAAGGGATATTTAAACCCTATTTTATAGCACACCATAAAAACCCTAATTTAGAAAAAAAAACAAAAAAAAGAGCAAATAATTTCCATAAATAAATATATCTAGTGTATGGTATGGTCATATTCAAGCTAGTACTTCTTTCCAAACTTCAGAAAACCACCCTACATTTCAATAGGTGACACATTTCAATATGAGGACAATCTGGCTGTAACATCTGATACCCCATTGGTCATCTGGGATGATTCAGCTAATCTGATTGGTTAGGTGGGTGTCCCCCTTCCTTTCTCACCATGCCGTGTGCATCCCTTCAAAAACTGCTTACTCATTCAAAGAGGACAGCCTTCCCTGAATGGTGATGGACTGTTCCCTCTTCCTTGGAGAATATAGGAGTAGCTGTGCATCTCCATCAGAACCTCCAAACAAGCTTTTGGTAGGTGACAATTCATTCATACAGAAACAGATGTTTTGTTATTAATGAGACATCTCAAATTACTTTCTTTTAATATTTCATCCATAAGATCTAATCACAAATATATCTATGGTTTTAACAATCTTTGGTTAAGACAAAATAATCTTGGGGCCAGAGAGATAGTACAGTGGGTAAGGCATTTGCCTTGCATGCAGCCAACCATGGTTCAATCCCCAGCAATCCCTATGGTGCCTGAGCACCACTTGAATTCCTGAGTGTAGAGCAAGGAGAAACCCCCTGTTGTTTAGTACATATAATCAAATACAAACCCCTGCTGATCACCCTGTGTGACCCAAAAGACAAAATACAAAAAAGAAAAAAAGAAAAAGAAGGTTTTCTTTTACCTTCTTAAAAAGAACACACACAGGTTGTTTAAAATGTAATCTCTACAAGATGTTAAATGTATTCTTTTAAGGACAAGGCCACTGTTTTGTTTTTTTACTTTGAGTGTTTCAGAAGTCTGCATTATTCATAGTAAAGGTATTTATGCAAATGTTATGAGTATTCTTTATGTTTAAAAAGAAATTAAAAAGAGAGTGCTTCTAACCCTAATGAAAAATACAGAATTTATGTAAGCCAGTTCTTTTGCATGCTTCACCATATTTCTGTCACCAGCTGATTACACTCAGAGAATAATTCTTTTATGTTGTATAATGGCAGATAAACAACCATCATAATAAAAATGTTATTTTGGACAGAAAGTATTTGTCAAATTCACAACTTTTTTAGATTTTTTTTAAAAAAGGTTTTAGATTTTTTTAAAAAAGGTATTAGAAAGTCTTCCTGCTCTTCAGTAAGTTTGAAGAGAAAATGCAATCATCATTTTCAAATGAGTGCCTTAACCTTTGTGCTATCTCTCTGGCCCTGCAAGCACCATTGGTCACTTGATCACTTGAATCCCGTTATTCATCGATTTGCTCGAGCGGGCGCCAGTAACATTTCCATTGGACCCTATCACGTGCCAATGTAGCCCAATGGCATCTGGTTGATTAAGGAATATGAAGAGCCTCAAACCGTTCCTTCAGGGTCTTGACAAGGAAGTCTGACCATCTTGTAGGTGGGCGGCCACGTGATCTATTGACATCCCGTGGGATCCAGTCGGTAATGGCTCTAGTCCAGCGGTTGTCTCCAAATCGCATTACATGTCCAGCCCATCTGATTTTCGATGCCTTGGCAAACGAGACAGCGCCCCTGATTCTGGAATAGCGACGGAGGTCAGAACTCCGATTCCTTCTCTCACTTGAGTGAGGCGTGATATTCCAAGCATAGCTCTTTCGATTCCTCTCTGGGAGACTCGAATAGCATTCTCATCCTGCTTTCATAGGGCCCAGGTCTCTGAGGCGTATGTTAATGCAGGGAGAACAGTGGAGTCAAAGAAATGTGCCCAGAGCCGGAGGTTCTTTGTCCTTTTAGCTATTTCTTCCATGCCTTTGAAGGCATTCCATGCCACTCTCTTCCTCCTGGGCAGCTCAGGTTTTAGGTCATTCATCATGTTGATTTCTCGACCTAGGTACACATAACTGCTGCATTCAGAGATGTTTGTTCCATTGAGAGTGAATGGGGCCTCTGGAACTAGTTCATTCTTCATAAACATGGTTTTCTTTAGATTCAGCTGTAGACCTATCTTTCCACATTCTCTCATCCCTTCCCATTCTAATTGTTGCATGATAAAACAAAAGACCGGATTTTCATGATAAAGGGAAGTGGTTACTCTAAACCAAGAGTAGGTACTGAAGGTAAGTGACATGCCTAACACCTAATCAGTAACAATAGGGTAAACCACAATGCCTAAAAAAGGAAAAAAAAAATGTGGAGAAAAGAATAAGAAAAGTGCCTGCCTTAGAGGAAGGCCAGGCCCAGGAGGGAAACAGGATACTGAGGGAAAGAAAAATACACTGGTGGTTGGAGCCTGGAGCGACAGTGCAGCGGGTAGGGCATTTGCCTTGCACGCAGCCGCCCAGTTCGATCCCCAGCATCCCATATGGTCCCCTGAGCACCTCTAGGAGTAATTCCTGAGTGCAGAGCCAGGAGTAACCCCTGAGCATTGCTGGGTGTGACCCAAAAAATAAAAAAAAAGAAAAAAAAGATACCGGTAAAGTGGTTGGTCCTGGAACATTAGATGCCTGGAGCCCAATCATGAAGAACTTTGTCATTCACAGTACTTCAACAATATTTTTATAATTCTCAAAGAACATTTACGTGGCCTTGTTGGGTCACAGTTCCACAACATTCTAGATGTGTTTGGTTTGAAAATATCTCTGCAGTACTAATGCTACTCAGAGGAAAAAATACAGAGCCAGAACTGACCCCATTGGTCAGTCATCAGGAATATCAAATGGAAAGTTCAGAGCTAGAACTAAAACACTTAATTAGAAATAATGAAAATGGAGTCCTTCTATAAACAACGAATTTAACATGATAAAACACTTTAATTTCTCTGTTATTTGTCTGGAGCCTAGAGTCTGGAGAGTGGAGATTACATGGAATGAGGCTCCATCAAAAGATATAGAGAGATCATTGCATATGATCACTTATCTTAAGTCACTTTACAGTGCCTAAAGAAAAATGAAATTTCCTTTTAATTGTGTGAGTTATCCATTGTAATACTGGTGATAACTGCGAACAACTAAATTCTTTGTGATTAGAAAAGCGTGAATCATAGAGGAATGGAGAAATGAAATTTTTATGCTACCATATTCAAATTTATATTCTTCAAAGATTATAGGATCCAGGCAGGCAATCTAAGTGAATGATATAGACCTTGCATTATTAGAGACAGTCCATGTTCTGCCCTTGGGGAGTAGTTATCTCTTAGCTCCAGAAAATATAACCTATCTTGCCATGTTCGAATCTAAGCAAAAGAAATTCCTCACTAGCTGATGTTCCATTGCTCAGTACCATTATAAGGTTGTCTATACTACATTTTTAGCAGGTCAGAGGCTACTGCACCATGGGAACATGAGATGGCTATCCAGCACCTTGGGCAATGAATGCTCAATGGTTCCTGTGTACAGCATATCTAAGACAAAGTCTAAGTCACCCAACAGACTCATAGGTGTATGATAATGTTTGCTGAGATATTACAATGGTCATATATGGGCAGAAAGGGATGTATTATGTGCAGATAGATCATAAGAGGGGAAGAAGGTGAAATCTATGGTTATAGATAGGATGGAGTGTCACCAAGTGTCAGGGGATTTCTATGAGGTAATTAATGTACTGGGAACAATAAACTTTCTGGACCCTACAGATGCTGTCCCTACCTAATCTCAGACCCTAGCCACCGGCTGTTGCAAGGCCTTTGAACCATGCCAATCGCTAGGAAATTCTGGTTCCTCTGGCAGCAGCTCACCTTTCTCAAGGCTGAGACAAGGGGTTTCCCACACAAGCCCACAGCCAAAAAGGTCAGGGAGTTGTACCAGGAAAAACTTCCATCAAGTTTTGGTTCTTGTTTTTGGGCCACACTCAGTGGAGCTCAGAATTTACTACTGGCTCTGTGCTCAGGGATCATTCTGGTGTGGAGGAAATAGAATGTGGTATTGGGGATAAAACCAAAAACTGTGTAAGCTGCATGCAAGTCAAATGCCTTAAGCCCTGTACTATCTCTCCAGCCCCCACATTTATTGATTTTTGGTGAAACCCAGTGGGGCTCATGGACACCTAATGAACCAGGGTTGGCCAATGTGGCCACATGCAAGATAAGTACTTCATGTCTTATACCCTTATACCGTATCTCATTTTTTTTTTAAATGCTGTTCTTATACACTTGAAAGGGAAGTTTCCTGTGAACATTGAGGCAGTGACTGAAGTGATTTATCTGAAGATTCCTTGCTGCTTTGGAAATCCTAAAACCTATCTAAAAGCATACCAACATAAGTCCTGAATCAGCTCAAAACTATTTAAAGAGCATGTTTAGATTGTTAGACATACTTAAAAATAGTCAAAATAATAAAAAAACATACATATATCAACAACCTTATATCTAGGGAAATAGCTAGATGCTAGAACAAATTTTTTAAGGGAGAAAAATAAAATTTCTTCTATGTCTATTAAGCACCCAGGCACAAAGTTTTCCTGTCTCCATGGCAACGCTGAGACAGATGACTTCTCCCATTCTGTGAATAATAAATCTGAGAGTTTAAGTCACTGCACCAAGGTCAGATAGGACAGTATATGATGTAACTGGGATTTAAGAGAAAGCATTTCCAGTGCCCCCTACATTCTCTTCTTCCTGTTGTACAATGCTTCTGTTTTCTCTCTTCTCATTTCTTTGATCTGTCTCTTACTTTCCTACTATTCTCTGGATCATAAACAAATACACTTGTATTCTTACCTTGAGGACCTCACAGTGTGAGAGAGAAACAATATTTCTGGGGAAAATCTTAGTGCCAACCACACAGTGAAATAAGCATATTACCAGGAACACAGACAGCCTGATCCTCAGAAACATTCTGATCTGTGGAGCTTCACTTGCTCACTCCAGAGCACATCCTGGTTTGGCCCTAATCCCACAAAACCTTGCATAAGGTCCTGTGTGACATTTACACTTGTGCTCATAGAGGAGCAAATGTGCTGGACTCAGCAACAACCTACACACATTGTATGAATTTGCTTAGCACACAGAATGATATTTACCCAGGGAACTCAATGCCAGAAATACAACCTGAGACTTTGATCTCAAATTTGGATTCACTGCATTTCTAAAAACAATTATTATGTCAAGAGTTTATCCATAGTGCTGCACAGAAAATAGAGGAGAGAAACAGTGGTTGTTATCATTAAGTAACACACTCCCCAGAGAGAGTACTACTATTTTTTCTTCATGCAGCTGCATGACAGCTGCAAACATCTGAGTTTGTGATACCCATTACAAAGGGATGCCCTCATATTGACTATCATGGTCAAATCTTTAGAACTTTTGGATGCGGCATGTGATGTACTTTTTAGTATATAATTCCTTTATAAATATTTTTAATCAACCAAGCACATACAAAAGTTAAGATAAAAAGTCCTAAGGCAATGTTTGATTTAACAATTCAAGAATGTTAATTATATAATTGCAAGGTTCAGGAGGCTCAAGGTAACTCCCAGAGAACCTTTGATTAATCCTTCATATCATTCAATGCACGAGCCAGGGGGAAGATTCTGTTCAGGCATGCCATATTCCCTGATCTTGAATTCAAATATAATGTAATTTCACAGGGTAGTTAGCTTTAAGCTAGGCACCTTAACCTTGTCTTGCCCTGACTTAAACTAGAATGTTTTTTTAAAATCAGACAATTAGCTCTTTATTACCTAGTTTCCAGCTCAAGAAACCATATTAAATAACCACCTTCACACATTTTTTAAATTATAATCTTTCCAGTAATATAATCGGCAGAGCCTGGCAAGCTACCCATGTCGTATCTGATATGCCAAATACCAGTAACAATTATAGACCTCACACTCATGACCTGATGGAATGGTTGAGGCTCTTTATTTTCCTGGAGTGAACAGATGCCCTTGGGCTACACTAGCTGTGACAGGACGTATAGAGATGTTATGGTGCCCGCCGAGCAAATCGATGAACAGCGGGAAGACAAGTGATACAAGTGAATCTTTCCAGTATTTCTCTATTCCATTACTTCCTAATATTAGTTGGCTTGCTTTTTCTTCACAGCTAATATATGCTAATAGATGATAATATTCAGCTAATATATTTAGCTAATATATAATAATGCCACCCGCACAGCAGAGCCTGGCAAGCTACCTGTGTTGTATTTGATATGCCAAATACCAGTAACATTTATAGACCTCATTCCCATGACCTGATGGAATGGTTTGAGGCTCTTTATGTTCCTCGAGAAAGCAGATGCTCTTGGGCTCTACTAGCATGAGACAGTACATTTGGAGATGTTACTGGTGCCTGCTCGAGCAAATCTATGATGAACAGGAAGACAGTGATACAGTGATAGTGTGATATAATAATATCTAGTAAATATGTCTTTGAAGTGCCCCTTTTCCTCCAACACGTCAAACAGCCATGAAGTAGAATCATGTCTTATAAAATCCCATACCCCATGGCCTTCTACACAGTTAATGGTGAGTATTAAAAACTCTCTGGAAGACTTCTTGGTAATTCTTCAGGGCAAGTAGAGTAGACTATGGAGGAGTTTTAGAATGGTACTTCTTGAATTTTTTATACTTGCTCCCCATTTTTGCTTCAGAAACGCCAATCCAGGTGAGCACTGACAGAGACACCTTGGATTAATTATGTGGTTGAATTTTTAATTATTTTTTGTCAATTTCATTAAGATATCTCTTACTGTTACTATATTTTGTGATCCTCACATTCACTTATAAACCCCATATGGGATCACACCCCCACAGTTTAAGAAACTAAAGCCTAAAGGACAAATGGAAATAAATTTGCTGGGATCAAGGATGGGAAAGTAAGCAAAAGGTTATTCCAGTGACTGCATTTGCTGGATTATATCAGAAATGACATTTAAACAATAAAGTGCTAACAAAACCAACAACAACTGGCATACAATGTTCTGTCAAATGTTTTTCTAAATGTTGCATGGTGTTAGCTCATGTAATCTCATTTTTTTAAATGCTGATACAGACACTATTATTTCTATTCTTTATCTGAGGCTATAAGCTGAATGGGGTTATGTAACTTATCCATGATGGCAAAAGCTGAAAATTATAGGATGTGTAAAAAAAATCAAGTTTATAAAAACTAAAACTCTTAAGTGAAATCATAAAAACAGTCAATGTAACTAACATTTTCTCTTAGGGTATGTGGTTTATCACACTTAATTGTGGTCAGGGATGTATTCAGGGATTGGATCTGTACTCAGGGATCACTCCTGGTCATGTTCAAGAGGACCTTATTGAGTTCTGGAATAAAACTAAGACAAGTTGCATACAAGGCAAGTGTTTTACCTTTTTTACTACCTTTTAATTTTTTACACTATAAGCCTACCCTCTTATACTATTTGACTCTCCAAGTATTTTTTTTTTAAAGAAACAAATAACTAGGGAAAGGAGATTCATATAATTAGTCTAAAAGGGATCGGGCGTGCCACCCCAGCAGAGTCTCACAACAAGCCAGAAGACCCCCATACCCGACTCCATGGGGGCCACCATCTTCCACATCCGAACTTCCCTCTCGACACAACTCCATCCAGCAGACCAGACTATCACAGCCCGGATCATCCACACCCACCCTGCAGCAGTTTATTTTCAATCCGCCCAGGTATGCTGAACCAGAGACTCTCAGACATGGGGCAGAGCTGCTCCTTGCTCTCCCTGTGCCCAGCCGCTCATGAGGCGCCCGGGAGGCATGGCGGGTTCTAGCCCTGGCCTGCCACCCCAGCAGAGTCTCACAACAAGCCAGACGACCCCCTCCCCCAGACTCCATGGGGGGCCACCATCTTCCACATCCGGACTTCCCTCTTGTCACAACTCCACCCAGAGACCAGACTATCACAGCCCGGCTCGCACTGCCGCTAGCGGCCGCAGCAGTTCATCAATAAATGCTTTATTCAGAGGTGACTACAAGAGTATGCCACCCACACAGCAAGCCTGGCAAGCTGCTCATGTTGTATTTGATATGCCAAATACCAGTAACATTTATATTAGGTCATTCCCATGGCCTAATATAATGGTTTGAGGCTCTTTATCTTCCTGGAGCAAGCCATGCCTTTGGGTTCTACTAGCATGAGACAGGACATATAGAGATATTACTGGTGCCCGCTCTAGCAAATAAGTGATGGACAGGAAGATAGTGATAGTGATAAGAAAAGGGATTGGGACATGTAATAAAGAGGAAACTCCTACATATCATGCTTAAATTGATCACTTGATCACTTGACATCCCATTATTCATCGATTTGCTCGAGCGGGCACAGTAACATTTCCATTTGATCCTCTCACGTGCCAGTGTAGCCCAATGGCATCTGGTTGCTTCAGGAATACGCAGAGCCTCAAACTGTTCGTTCAGTGTCTTGATGAAGAAGTCTGACCATCTTGTAGGTGGGAGGCCACGTGATCTTTGACATCTCATGGGATCCAGTTGGTAATGGCTCTAGTCCAGCGGTCGTCTCCAAATCGCGTTACATGTCCAGCCCATCTGATTTTCGATGCCTTGGCAAACGAGACAGCGTCCCTGAATCTGGAATAGCATTGAAGGTCGGAACTACAGATTCCTTCTCTCACTTGAGTGAGGCGTGGTATTCCAAGCATAGCTCTTTTGATTCCTCTTTGGGAGACCTGAAGACCATTCTCATCCTGCTTTTGTAGGGCCCAGGTCTCTGAGGCATATACTAATGCAGGGAGAATGCTGGAGTTGAAGAGATGTGCCCAGAGCCGGAGGTTCTTTTTCCTTTTAGCTATTTCTTCGATGCTTTTGAAGGCATTCCATGCCACTCTCTTCCTCCTGCGCAACTCAGGTTTTAGGTTGTTCATCATGTTGATTTCTTGACCTAGGTACATAGAATTACTGCTGCATTCAGAGATGTTTGTTCCATTGAGAGTGAATAGGGCCTCTGGAACTAGATCATTTTTCATGAACATAGTTTTGTTGAGATTCAGCTGTAGACCTAACTTTCCACATTTTCAGTCGAAGTCAGCCAGCATTTGTGCCGCTTGTCTAATGTTTGGTGTTGTTAGAATGCTTAAATTATAATTGTAATTTAGTGCTTAAATTACAATAAATATAAAGCCAGAGGGTTCAGAGGGTAAATAAGAAACTATTGAGCATGTGCAAGAGTTAGATTTTGAGAAAGTTCTCATAGCTACAAAGGAATTAATACCAATTAATACCAAAGTATAACCTTGCCCTTCCTGGTTAGGTTATGGCATTTTTGTCTTATATGAGCAAGAGCAAATGCATTGCCAGTATGTCCCCTTTAAAAGCTAACTCCCTCTCAAGTAAAAAATATGTGAAAAGGAAAGAAAAACAGAAAAAATAGATTAAACTATCCTTGATGAAATTCCTTCATAATCATTTCCATTCCAGAAATGGGAATAAATTTTCCCAGTTCTGCTATAGAAAACATTTTACAAATTCCATAAAGTACATTTAAATTGCATTTGGATTCTGTACTCCATTCCAGCATGATTATTTATGGTGTTTATTGAATACAACCACTATTCTCTGCCTCTCTGCACATTTATAAATGCAATTTTTAAAAGGCATTCATTATGGCTTATGATCTATAATTGGAAACAAGATGTGATCAGTCATGCATTCGCCACCTTTACTGACTCATGTACAGTCACCCTGGCCCGTTCTAGTGAGCTGTAGAAATTTTGTCATTTAGAGCAAATGTCTATGGTGTTAATTAGGCCCCAATCTTTGGATATTTTTTTACTCAGTCTTTCAAGTTATTGGATATCCCTGTGTACATGCATTCATCCCTTCTTCTACTAGATCAAACATCAAGTCTAACAATATAATTTTCAGCCATTTGGAAATTAATAATAATCATTTTAAAGGTAATGAAAATACCAGTAATTTTTCTACCTCATTAATATAAATTCCTGTCATTTTAAATTAAATGAAAAAAATTCAAAGTAGTGTAAAATATAATGCAATGAAATCATCAGCATTTACCAACCATTTAAAAAAAAGATAGTGATTAATAAAGTTGATAAACCCTCTGTATACCTACCTGGTCACATCTTCCTAGAATTAACCAGCATTTGTTTCGTGGTTGTATCATTTCCATGTGCTTATTTATGTACAAATCCATAAATGTATTTTATTTCATTAAAAAAATATTCAGGGGGCTGGAGCGATAGCACAGTGGGTAGGGTGTTTGCCTTTGCAATCATCTTACCCGGGTTCGATCTCCAGCATCCCATATGGTCCCCTGAGTACTGCCAGGAGTAATTCCTGAGTGCAGAGCCAGGAATAACCCCCAAGCATCACCAAGTGTGACCCCCAAAATAAAAAAAAATTTAAAAAAAGTATTCAGGCCATACCTGGAAGTTTTCAGCATAAATTCTTGGGTCTCTGCTTTGAGATCACTCCTGGTGCTAGGAGACCGTATGTGGTATTGGGGATAAAACTAGGTTTAGCTTGGGCCAGAGAGATAGTCCAGCGGGTAGGGCATTTGCCTTGCATGCAGTCGACCTGGGTTCGATCCCCGGCATCTCATATATTCCCCACGCAGTGCCAGGAGTAATTCCTGAGTGCAGAGCCAGGAATAACCCCTGAACATCACTGGGTGAGACCCAAAAAAAAAAAAACCTAGGCTTAGCTATATGCAAGGAAAAGTACCTTATCTGTATACTATCTATCAGACCTCTTACGGCATTTTTAAAATAAATAAATGGTCTCAGATGGTAACCTTCATTTTTATACTAAATTACACATTTTTATAACCCCTTCATTTTTTATACTTTTTTTTCCAGACTTACTTATGTTAAGAGGACTCTATATAATCTCTTTGCTTTCTGGGCTGTGATTTTACCCTCTGTTGGAAATTAGTTTTTAGATTTTTGCAATCACAGTCAATGGAGCTATGAACAATATGGCTATTGTTTTCTTAGTACATGTGAAAGAGTTTCTCAAGTATGTTCCTTTAAGTGTAATTGTTGATTCAGAGAGTACATGCACAATCAGCTTTACCAAAGTATGAAATAATTTTCTAATACAGTCATACATTCATCTACATGTTTACAGCAGCTAAAAAGTTATGAATTTTTAAATTTAATTCCATATTCTTCTTTGACTACACGTTATTACCAGAAATTTTATTACTACAGTGAGTATGGAATGTCTCATTGCAATTTAAAAATATCCGTAATTACTAATAAAACTTATCATCTGTCAGTGGAAATTTTTTTTGAACATTTTATTATACCAACATGAGATATACAATTACAACGTTGTTCACGCTTGGGGGTTTCGGTCACAAAGTGTTCCAGCACCCGCCCTCCACCAGTGCCCCTCAACCACCACCCATGTCCCCAATTCCCCCCCCCTCCCCACATCCTGCCTAAATGGCAGGTTCTTTATCTCGTCTCTCTCTCCCTCTCTCTCTCTTCCTTCTCCCACACATTGTGGGTTGCACTACGCACACTTAGAAGCCATCATTTGCATTTTTTTTGTCTGTATTTAATGCTCAGTTCTATGTTGGTATCAGACCTTTAGACATTTATTCACACATGTTCCCTTCTCTATCTAACCAAACCTCTGACTCCCACGCGCTTGTGGTAATTTCATGTCAGTGGAAATTTTTATGCCCGGTAATTTTTCTAGTTCCTTCAAACTTTGTTTACATTTTTTTTACTTTATTTACTTATTTTGGTTTTGGGGTCAAACCCTGTGGTGCTCAGAACTTACTTTTTGACTCTGTAGTCATGGATCACTTGTGGTGGTGCTCATGGGACTGTATGGTGTATTGGGAACCAAACCCAGATCAGCCATGTGTAAGGCAACTGTCCTTCCTACATGCTGAACTTTAACAGCTCAGGATCCCCTTTTATTTTATTATATTAAAGGCCTTTTTTGGTCTACTTTATTTTACTTGTGCAAGTAGATATCTAAAATGTATTACTATATCCCATGTATTTCATTTGTTGGTTTATGTATATTACAAATATTTATTTCACCAGTCTTGTAACTGAGAGGGGGCATGATAGCAATTCTGATGAACAAAAAGTTAATTTATGCTAAGAATGGTTTTCAATCTTTCTATTTATTATTTCAGGTTTTTATATTGATTAATTATATATGTATTAATCAGTATAAATACTGATTTTTTATACTGCAGATCTTATGTTATTTGCTCATGCATTTTTATTTAACACGGTAAATAAATTTTATTGAAATATCTCCATTTCAGCGGCTTCTATCAACTTCTCTCATATTTTGCATTTGTCTATTTAGTTTTTGGGTCACATCTGACTGTGATTAGGGCATGCTCCTTGCTGAGGGATCACTAATGAAGGTGCTCAAGGGACCCCATGTGATGCCAGTTATCAAAACTGGTTCCACTGTAAGGATCCACTGTGTGCAATGCCTTACCCCTTGTTCTGTCTCTCTCGTTTTCAAAATTTTTTCATATTCTGAAAAAATTCAAATGTTTTAAGCCTATTCATCCTTAACTAAGGTTCACAATCAGGAGTTTTGGGGGCAAGGTGTCATATCTGGTGAGCTCAGTCTAGTAGGGGTGTTGTCAAGGTTTGGTGCATAGAGCAAGTGCTGTAGTGCTCAGGGGTGACCAGGGCTATATATACAACAGTGCTCTGAGGGTCTTGTGATGCCAAGGAGTAATACATTTGCTGCCTTGCATGTGTTAGTCATGTGTTCTGTAATTTGAACAATCTCTGTGCTCCCTAAATATACTCAATTTTTAAAATTTCCTCTTACCTTAGTTTAGGTAAATTATATAATTTTCAATAATATGTAGGTCCATCAACATTCTTTTTAATTTTAATATAAAATTGGTATTTTATTAAAATATTATCTCTACTTAAGCCTCCTCTACTTTTAGTGTGGTTATTTAAAATAGTGACTTTTCCTTGATTATTGCTATGAGGATTTACATAATGAAGCTTATAAATAATTCCATAGGAAATTATAACTCATATTATACTTGAGTTTTGCATTATACTTACATAATTTGCTAAGTATATTAGATTATTTATAGTAAGAGACTGACAGAGTGATGAACTTGAGTTAACGGGTTTTTCTATTCCATCGCACAAATAAATAGGGGAAAGTGAGATTTTCCACTCTCATTAAATCAATCATTTACTGAAAGACCAGTATGAGAAAATATTAAAGACAGATGATAAATTTAAAACATAATCCCTACGCTAAGGAGTTCATAGGAAACTTTTCATTAGGAAAGAACTACAGGAAAAGTGTCATCACCATATTCTAAATGTTGAAGAAGAAGGGATAATTAAAAATGATATGGGAGAAGAGGAGCTACCTCTACATAGTGATGATAATTATGCAAATTTCATGGGTGTGATAGCTAGGAGAGCCATACAGACACTTTATCTGATGAAGATAAATGAGTATTATGGGCAGAGCAAATACCATAAATAAGTAACTTGGATGCAGGATAATGTGCAAGATGATTGGGAATACTGATCTGTCCAGTGTGGTAATATTCAGACCTCATGAGATGGGAATTTATAAGGTAGGTTGTGATTCCCTGACAAAATATCTGGATAGAAGCCCTGCTCGGCTTTAGTCCCCATACAGCAGAGAGCGTGAAATCATCAAAGGCATCTCAGCAGGAACAAGACTTAGTTGTGTGTTTCTGTTTTAAAAAATGTTACTTCTTGACAATGGAATACTATGCAGCTGTCAGAAAAAATGAAGTTATGAAATTTGCCTATAAATGGATGGACACGCAGAGGATCATGTTGAGCAAAATTAGCCAGAAAGAGAGAGACAGATATAGAATATAGCATTCTATATAGATATAGAATATAGCATTTATTTGCATGGCATAAATATATACATGTACATATTATGATACCAATATCCAAGGTCAGGAGAAACATGGAACAGGAGGTCTTGTCAAAGGTGGAAATTATCACAAATGTGTGGGAGTCAGAAACTAGATAAGACAGAGAATGTAACAGTGTGCTAATAATAGTCGAAAGTGCTGATACAACCTAGAACTGAGCATTAAATACAGGAAAAGATACACATGAAAACGCTCTTAACGTATGTATTGTAATCCTCAATGTGGAAGGGAAAGAAAAGAGAAAGAGAGAGAGAGAGAGAGAGAGAGAAAGAGAAGGAAATTAAGAAACCTAACACAGAGGCAGGCTAGGAAGGTGGGAGGGAATCGGAGACGTTGTTGGTGGGAAATGGGCACTGGTGGAGGGATGGTTGCTGGGACAATGTATGACTGAAACCCAAATATGAACATCTTATGAACATCTTTGTAATTGTATATCTCACAGTGGTATAATAAAATATTAAAAAAATAAAAAAAAATAAATGCTGACTGCAAAAAAAAAAAAAATAAATAAATAAATAAACAAACAAAAAAATAAAATGTTACTTCTTGAGACATGGGTCAGTACAGATTAGAAGAGGGCTGTCTGGAAACAAAGGACTGTTGGGGAGAATGCAAGGCAGAGGTTATTCCACAAGGTGATGTTCTATGCCAGCATAAGAAGAAAGCTGTATTAAATTTATCAAGACAAATTATGGCTACTTAAAAACAATATATTCTTTGGCATAAACATTTTATTTTGAATCCTATAGTCACTTGTCACTTGTCTTCCCATTGTTCATTTATTTGCTCGAGCAGGCGCCAGTACCATCTCCATTTGTTGGGAATGAGGCTCATTACTGTTACTGTTTTTGGCATATCAAATACACCACGGGTACCTTGCCAGGCTCTGCCATAGCTCTGGGTTTATCCCAGGGGGCCCAGTCTTTTTTATGTCAGACCATCAACCATTTAGGGCCCACAGGGGGATCCCTGGGTACTGAAATTAAAAAAAAAAGTAATGCCAGGGTGATAGCGACTGATACTGAGATAGAGATTTTGGAGTAGGAATTATAGCATCTGGAAAGAAGAGTGAACAGCTAACCATGACTTTGGAATCCGAATCCCTGTTTTGAGCTTGGCAGTTTAACATAAATAGAAAATCATTGAAACAAAAATTAGAAAAGTAAAAATCTTCTTTCCTTTCAGAGTTAGTGGAAAGAATAAAAATCATCACACACATAATCAAGAAAATGTAAGGAGAAAGAAAACTGGGAGTTTTGTAAAGCAAGTTTTACACAGCCTGTTACAGTTACACAGATTAAACACTGTGCTCAGGGGCTCAAGTGATAGTAGGAGAGTAGGATGTTTGCCTCGCTCATCGCCTACCTAGGTTTTGTCTGGGGCACCTCATATGATCCCCCAAGCCTGCCAGACCAGATGATCTCTGAGTTCAGAACTGGAAGAAAGCCTTGAGTAAGGCTAGCTCTAGCTCAAAACCAAAACAAAGTGAATTGTGTTAATTAAAACAATTACTAAGACACCCTGCAAGTTTATTCAATTATCCATAGACATTGGACTCAGATGACGGGAGAAGCTGTGTATATAGAAGAAAGCAAACAGGCATTGTGATCAGAAGACATAAGCTAGAAGCACTGCCCCAGTGATTACTCACTTCTCTGAGCTTCGCTTTCTGCATCTAAACCATGAACAAAAATTCCTTTGTGTCATGCATGTAAGGATGAATGAGATAAAGGATACTAAAGTACTCAGAAACAACAATACTCCTCACAAAGATGAGGTACTATCATGATGGCATCATTACAATAGAAGCTAATGGCACTTGGATAAAAGCACCCTCGCTTCCAATTATTCTGTCAAAATATTTATTGCTGTGTATGTGCCAGTCCACTGCTCTAAGCGCTGGAGGAAAAACAAGGTCTTTCTCACAGTGAGGAAAGAAACACACAATTTATTAAGTTCAGTGTGATTTTCCTAAGAAAAAATTCTGTTAAGAATTAAGCCTAGGCATTTTCCCCTCCAGAGAAGTCTGTACTGGACCTTGAACATGTATCTCTCACTCCTCTCACGCTTCGCTAAGGAAATTTCTTTCAAAAAATATATTTGCTACTACAAACCACTAGTAAATCAATAAAGTAAAATTTAAATATCAGATTCTATCTGATATTTAGTTCTAGAAGTCAACATGATGAACGACATAAAACCTGAGCGCGCAGGAGAAAGAGAGCGGCATGGAATGCCTTCAAAAGCATCGAAGAAATAGCTAAAAGGACAAAGAACCTCCGGCTCTGGGCACATCTATTCAACTCAACCATTCTCCCTGTACTAACATATGCCTCAGAGACCTGGGCCCAGAGCTCCTACCTCCGTTGCTGTTCCAGAATCAGGGACGCTGTCCTCGCTTGCCAAGGCATCGAAAATCAGATGGGCTGGACATGTAATACGATTTGGAGATGACCGCTGGACTAGAGTTACCACAACTGGATCCCATGGGATGTCAAAAAATCACGTGGCCACCCACCTACAAGATGGTCAGACTTCTTCATCAAGACCCTGAACGAACGGTTTGAGGCTCTTCATATTCCTGAAGCAACCAGATGCCATTGGGCTACACTGGCACATGATAGGGTCAAATGGAAATGTTACTGGTGCCCGCTCGAGCAAATGGATGATTAACAGAATGTCAAGTGATCAAGTGATCAGATTCTATCATTCTCATTTATATATGCTTGTGTTGAGGAAGAAAAATTACATTAAAAACTATTTCTAAAAATGTGAAAACAATTCAGCCAAGTGTTTAATACATGAATGAACAAAACTCAGAACAACTAGAGCCAGAAAAGGAGATACAACTGTATCTACTAAACATAAAAATAAAATCTATGGGAAACTAGAAAAATGACCTGTAAAACTTTATGAAATTGTAAGTTTACAAAAATGATTAAATAGTAATGCAGGTAATGCTCTTGTCCTCCATGTAGCCAGTCCCTAGTTCAATATCTGGTATAACAAATGGTCCCCCAAACACTGCAGGAGTCACTCCTAAGCATGAAACTGTCATAGCGCCTCGTCTCCTCTCCACTCCCCCAAATTATTACAACTATATATAAGAAGTAAAATTACTGAAGACATTCACACTTAGATTGAAACAGTGGGAAAAAAGATCTTCAAAGACTAGAGGAGTCCTACCAAAGAGGAGAGCAGTACCTCCTCAGTTCCCTTATATACACAAAGATAACCCTAACTTCGGGGAGGATCCTGTCAACAAAGAGCCCCAAACAGCTTCTAGATAGTAGAAGAGTATAAAAGGGTGATGTCACACCCTACTACAGGTCTAAACAAAGGATTATACCAAGAACTAATCCCTTCTTCAGAGATTATCCCTTATGTAAAACTCTGGAGAGAGAGGGGGAGGCTGGCATAAAGTAATACATCTTAATTTCATGGGCTTCATGTAATCTACATGGTACCCACAAGGTCTGTCTTATTTATTATTTGCAAAAGGGTGATTCTGAGTATCTTGTTCTCCATATACTGAAAGGGTCACACTTGCTGCATGAGAGCAAATTAGTATGATCCTTCCTATAATCTTCCTATAGTCTCAATATAGTCAGTGTGGTAGTCTCCTGGTAAATTCTAACTGTCCCACGCTGGGTGCAGTGGGTATAAAGAGGAGCTGTGCCCAATCTAGAAAACATAGAACTCTTAGTAGATGTATAAATCAAAAGTTACTCATTTAGAGTCAAGGTGACCTCTAATTGCCACACCTTTCATCAGTGTTTACATAGAAGAGGGATCTCATTAGTATGAACCCTGGCTTAAGAGCCCGTAAATAGATTAAGCTGTGAGTGGATAAAGCAGAAAAGTTCTCAAGCTAGCTAGACCTGTCATCCAGCAGTGCCCCTTTGTATTAATGACTCACAAGGTTCAAGGTTCATTTTTACATATGAATTAATTTACATTTTACACTGTTTCATTGGAAATACTCTTAAAATAGGAGACTATCATGCTAAGTAAAGTAAGTCAGAGGGAAGACAAATATTAGAGATCTCACTCAAGTGTGAAATACAGTAGGACCAAACAAAGGGAAAGACAGTATCAACAGGGACCAACCCTTGTCATGGGATGGTGGCTGGGGGGGGAGAAGAAGAATTGGAACTGAACTAGAGGTGACATAGAGATCATGGTAGAGGGCCATGGGCAAGTTTGGTGGTGAATGGGTACAGTAACTTTGAAGATTAGTATCATATACTTTGGTCTTATGCAGCCATTAAACACAAACTATAATAAACTGGTTATGGAATAGAAAGTTTACAGTATAGAAAGTCTGGAGGATTGTGACTCTTATGGCAGAATTGCTTTCCTATCACATTTGTGTGGCAGCTAAAATAGTGGGCTAAATCCTGCCCCAATAAAAAGCTCTGTTTTAGATGCCAGAATGCTTAAATCACTCATCTTGGGAGATCCAGGCCTACATTTGTTAATGCAAAAGTATTTCTATACTAGGATAATTAGGATAATAGACTTCATCCCCTTCCCCCCCAAAAAAGCATTGGCATTACAGAAAACAGCTTTCTAAACACACCAAAACCTAGATAAAGCAAGAAGATTTCTTAAACAACAATGAAATAATAATTTAATAGCATCTTCATTACTTGAATCTGGATTTACATAATTCATCAATAGAGAAAAATATATCAGAGGAAGGTGCAAAAAAAATCACTAAACTTTGGAACTGATAGTACTGCAGGTACCATGAGGCTGACCTGGGTTCTGACAGTCCTGACATTCCATACAGTCCTTGAGCTCATCAGGTTCCTGACTGTAGACCCAAGAGTAATATAGATTCTCCAGTACCTGCTATTCAAACTATAATATTAAACACTGCTGGAAGCTTGATCATAAGTTATGAGAACAAGGTGTGGAAGAAACACCTCACATTTCTCTTTACTCTGAGGATTTGATAATTTCTGTAAGGTGGAATGTGAATATCACATCTGCATATAAACTGCTTTTTTTTCTTTCTGTATTATTCTACTCATTATTTTAAAATCCAATATGGAATCTTTTGTTTGTCAAATGCTTGTCCTTTCTTTAAGATTTTCAAAATCCTAGTTAAGCATATCTTTACGGCTTATAGATTTTTCTGTGGCCTTAGTAAAAATTCAGATACTTCTTCAGAATGCAAATTTAATTGATGTGAAAATGTCAATGTGAGATGCAGGACCTAATTCCAGAAAATATGAGATACTAATAAATATTTTAGGGGATATCTGGCACAAAAATTTAAAAGTACATGTAACTAGGAAACACAGATATCACAAATGATCTTTTCCTGAACTAATCTGAAAGACGCAATTTCTGTCCTCTATATGAGTTTGAATAATAAGTGTGAAACTTAATGAAGCACAATGATTAAGAGCATGATAAGAATCAATATACTCTAAATAAACTATATTTTGTTCTTTTCAAGATGTTTCTGGAATTTTCAAGAACTCCTGACTGTGGCTCCTTACATGTGCAAACTGTCTGTTCTTTCACCTACTATCATTACTGTACTCTATTTTAGTAATAATTCAAATCTACGTTTATACCTTATAAAACATGACATTTCCATGCACCATGACTGAAGACTTTTATTCAGTGTCTCATTTGACTTCTTTCTTCAGCATTTCTGTAAAATTCTCCAGAAAATTCCTAACAGATAGCTGTGAAGGACAGCCACTGAGCTAAGATATTAGAGAGTAAGAGATTTGCCCACAATGAGTTCACGATCTAGCAAAAAGACAGAAGCTACACTGTTCCTAATATACAATTTCTCCCACTGTTACCACTGCGACAGTATTTTTTATAAATAATGGAATCTTTTTCCATGTCAGTTGATTTTGTGCATCAACCCTAGGGGTCAAATATGATTTCCATTTTTCAAAGGCTCTTTGGCTGATACTGATATATATCTAGTCTGGGTCAGCAATGTGTAAGGCATTGGGGACCAGCCAGATTGAGTCAAGACTAGAGTCTGCAGAAGTCATCAAATGGCATAAAGTTCATTTGACAGAGCATTCTTAGAAAGGTCTGTCCACCAGGCATCCAGTTCTACCTCCCAGTAACACACGCACAAGTTTTTTTTTCCTTACGTCTGCTTTTCACAGCTATTAGTGCTAGCAACAGGAATCAGCCTCACCTGCCTGTGCTCTTAGGATGTATCTGGAAGGTCTTGAGAGAACAATAATGCTGTATTTTCTCTTTAAAGCAACTTTGAAGTCAGCTGTTAGCATCAATCTTTCTTGAAGGTGATTATTAAGCCCTGGTGCATTGAGACTAAAGAAACTATATCCTCTTACTTTTTTTTCAGAAGTAATTCTTGATTTATTATTTTTACTGATTATTAAAGCTATCTTAAAAAGTTATAAGTTGTCTTATATGAACATAAATGATGAATAATATATATGACCCTATTACGAAGCTCTTTGTGAACTTGTCCATCAACCTTTTTGACTCTGGATAGACATAGCTGTGGAGCATTCAAATTGGAAAGACATTATTTATTACTTCATAGCACCATAATTATGACTTAAAATTCATTTATTGAGCACTTATGGGCTGGAAATTTCTATGCTACTGTTCTATAGCATCTCACTGAATATTTACTAGACAATTTAGAGAAAGACATTGTAAATTCCCATTTCATTGGGGAATAATGTAAGGTGTACAGAGGTTATATGTACAGTGGTATTTCCAGGACAATGCAGTCAGAAGCCAGACAAGAAATTGTAGAGAAGAGTTAGTTGTGGTGAGTGGATTGCAGTAGTTAGGTCAGAGAGGTGACCACTATGACAATAATTGGAAATGGTCGCTCTGGACAAGAACTGAATGCTGAAAGGAAGTAAAATGGTAAACTTTCAGTAATAATATTGCAAAACACAGTGCCCTGAAAGATAAAAGGAGAGAGAGAGACAGAGAGAGAGAGAGAGAGAGAGAGAGCAAGAGCGAGCAAGCAGGCTGGGGGGAGGGTAAGGGAGGGAAATTGGAGACATTGGTGGCAGAAAATGTATATTGGTGAAGGGATGGGTGTTGGAACATTGTAAGACTGAAACCCAATTAAGGACAGCTTTGTAACCATCTATCTCACGGTGATTCAATTTAAAAAATGACCATAAAGTCACAGAAGTAGAATTCATTTAAGGTACGTCTCCCCAAACATTTAGATGACCCTGCAGGTTTGATGAAAATAGTGACAAAAATATTAGAGTAGTATTTGGGGGAACAGAACTTCATAACATTATGATTGACTGAATGTCTTTTTTGATTCACAGTGCTGCTAGTTAGTCATATATATGTATATATATAAATATATATACATACACATATGGTATATGAATCTATATATGGTTTTACATATATGTATGAATACCAAATATATAGTCAAATATATATATATATATATGAATATATATATATATATGAATACCAATCTGTGTGGTCTTTTCCACTGCACATAATAAATATCTTTAATTGGGCATCTGTTGCAGAACTGTCTTGTTAATTCCCTGTTAGTTAAGAAGTCTAAAAGCTGTTTTAACCCAAATTACTACCAAGAATTTACCTTGTCAGAGAAGTAGGACAATTTAACACAGTCTATGACTGATGTTGTCAAGTTAAATGGACAGTCTAATAGCTTTACTTTCACAGGCATCTAGAAGGAATGTGATGTGTGATTCTTTTTCTCTGACTGAAACTGTCCTTTTGTCCTACCTTGTCTGACAGCCCTTATGTTAAAATCTCTCACTTGACTCTTTTTACATTTGTTTTTGGACAGGAAGGCAATTCTGTGGTACTCACAGCCCTAATCCCATGTTGGTAATGAGTTACATACATAAAACAGGCCAGAACTTCCCGACCATCCATCTGCTAAAGGTAGCTTAAGGTTTGGTGGATTCCAAATTGAAGCAGTAGAAGTTTGAGAAGTCTTCTCATTATAGCCCAGGAAAGAAAAACTTTGCAGACATTTGACCATTATTCACTGTTGCTTGCCCCCGCCCCAGTCTCCTGCTTTGTCTCCTAATTAACTTTAAGAAAGGAAAAATATAATAGAAGCTTTTACACATGATTTCAAACCTGAGTTCTGCCAACTTCTGCACCAGAGTGAGGGAACTTGAAAATGAGGTCAAACTAGGAGAAAGATATTTCAGGAGTGTTCTAGAAATCACAGCACAAAATGTATGTATGTGTAATTTGGAGATATTTATCCTACAGACAAAAATAACGTAAAACTCTAGAATAAGGAGATGGCATGAAAGTGTAAAAGGAATTTTAATTTGATTATACCCCTTAATCTAGTTAATGCATGGTATGTCAACATACTATCACAGAAGTTTTGAAAAGGCAAATATCTTCATAACTGTTCATGAAAGAATAGATGCCCCCTTAGCTCCATGAATTCTATTTTCTGATGTTCTTCTATGGTCCACAAAAGACACAGAGGTATTTTCAACAGTCTAAAATACACAGCAAGTTGCCTTTATTGATTTATCTTTCTATCATTATGGTAATAAGGACAAGGATTCAGTTATTTAACCCATTCTATTAATTCATGTTAATAAAGAGAAGGGTTCATAGTCATGGGAATCAATACAGCTTAGCTAAAATTAATAGTACTATTCATTTATATAATTTGTATCTTAACTGAATGACCTCCTGATTAAAGCAAATGATAATGGCTTTTCAATTCTGGTAGTACAGCAAGTAACCTTCTCAAGTAAATTTACTAAAGTAAAAAGAGACTAATCAAGGAAATATGAAAGTAATTCATTAAAGGTTGAACTCAGATTCAGCTGTGGATGTATCAATGTTTTTTTGAAGCACTGTGATACACAGTGCTATTAATGATAGGGTTCCAAATACACAATGTTCAGACACCACACCCTCTTCAGGTGGAGAGGGGCCCTTCACCACTCTCTCAATATTTACTCCCAACCACCAACCCTCTCCCTAGCTTTGGTAAACTCAGATCTATAAACCAGTTTTCAGATTCTACTGTTTGACTATTTGTTTTCCCAATATAGTTTATTAATATCTCACATGTGAAACAGATCATTTTGTATCTGCCCCTCTCCTTCTGGCTGAATTCACTCAGCATCTCTTTTAGTTCCATCCACATGGTGGCAAATTACATGGTTTCTTCTACTTTTTTATTTTTTTACAGCTTAGTCTTTCACTGAGTACCACAGTGCTGAATCCAGTCACCTGTTATTGGTCCTTTAGGTTGTTTCTAGATTTTAGTTATTATGAGCATATTTCAATGAACATAGGAGTGTAAAGACATATTAGAAATAGAAGAAGAATCAAAAGAGCTATGCTTGGAATATCATGCCTCATTCAAGTGAGAGAGAAGGAATCTGGAGTTCCAACCTCCGTTAATGATCGAGAGTCAGGGATGGTGTCTCGTTTGCTAAGGGTCGAAAATCAGATGGGCTGGACATGTAATGCAACTTGGAGAAAACCGCTGGACTAGAGTCACTACTGACTGGATTCCATGGGATGTCAAAAGATCACATGGCTGCCCCTAAACAGATGGTCAGATTTCTTTGTTAAAACCCTGAATGAATGGTTTGAGGCTCTTTGTATTCCTGGAGCAAGCAGATGCCATTGTGCTACACTGGCACATGACAGGGACAAATGGAAATGTTACTGGTGCCCACTCAAGCAAATGGATGAATAACAGGATGTCAAGTGATCAAGTGATTAGAAATAGCAATTAAAAAGTAGAACTGCTGGGTCATATGGAAGTTCAATTTCTTTTTTTTTTTTGAGGAGTGTCTATAATGTTTTCCAAAGATGTTGAATCAGTAGGTATTGCCACCAGAAGTACGAGGCTTTCCTTTTTTTCTGAATTCACGTCAATTGCTTTCAGCATAGATGCAAGAAAAACCATCAAACTATTTGGCTTTATTCTTTGTGATATATACCTCACTGGTGTGACTGATATAACATGTTTTTATTTGCATTTATATAATGATAAGGGATGAAGAAAAATTTTTATATAGCCATTTGTGACTCTTCTAAGAAAGTCTGTTTTCTGTTCCATTCTTCACCCTATTTTTTGGGTAGTTTTTTTTTTGTAGCACTTTATCAGTTGAATAATTTGTTTGAAAAACACTTGAGTATGCATTAATTCCACTCCTAGGCATTTATCCAAAGGATATGAAAGCAGCAATTTGAAAATAATATTTGGTGTTCATCAAATGCTTGCACCTCTGTGTTCATCAACATCATAAACAACATTATAATTATTACTTGGGCTTTATTCACAACAATCCAAATGTGGAATAAGCCAATATATACTCCAAAAGATGTTGAATAGAGAAATTTTAGTCTGCATCGATGAAATTATGTTCAGCTACCAATAAGTAGAGGAAAGAATACCTATAGGGAAAACAGAGGAACCTTCAGGTGATTTAGTTTGATAAAATAATGAAAGACTGAAAAGATAACCACCTAAGGTGCCAAGCATAGGTGGAATACAAATAACCAAAATCAAATGACCTAGCTAAAAAGAATAATGAAACTAACACCAAGACTCAGTGAAAACTAGAGTGATTACTGGCAGGGAAGGGAAGAGAGTGGGGATAATGGTTGAGAACACTGACCCTTTGGAGGTAGGAGGGGTGACTCTCATAAACAGCGATACAAGCTACACATCTAAAATTCTATTGGACCTGTTAATTATTGAAAACCCAAATATTTTTAAATTCAAAGACCTAAAAGAACTACTTACTAATTAACACAGTTTTTCTTGTGAGTGGAGATTTTTAAGTAATGATTTGAAGGCCGTTTGGTTTTAAATTCTTGAGTAAGTGGCATAACAGAGGTAGAACAAGAGTCAGTGAACTCTATTACATTCTAAATTTGTATAATTATTTGATTTAGTTTCTTTGAAATGATTTGACTCAGATTCAGCTTTGGTCATAGACATGGTATTTTTTTTTTTTTTTTGGGGGAGGGTGTGGGTCACTCCCAGCAATGCTCAGGGATTTCTCCTGGCTCTGTAATCAGAAATTACTCCTGGAGGTGCTCGGGGAACCATATGGGATGCTGGGGATTGAACCCAGGCTGGCATAGGCCAGCCACATGCAAGGCAAATGCCCTACCCGCTGGGCTATCACCCAGCCCCCAGAGGGTTTTTTTTAAAGAACTACACCATTAGTAATAAAACATTTGTTTCTTGCACCTGTTATATGAAGACAGTAGTTCAATTCAGGATTTCCTAAGGTTTACTCAAAAGTGTGCCACATATCTTTGTTTCTTGATGTCCAAACAAGAGAGGATAGCATGCTTCTTATAGACAGAAACTTCTTCAATTAAACAACATTCTTTTCACTTGCCTATTAACGATCAAAGCAAGTCATTGAGCCACTTCTCAGCAGTGCCAGTAGGGGCACTGTAAGTGACAAAACATGGAGCTCTGCCTTGTGATGGGTGGGATGAAAATGAATAGCCAGGGATAACATTGCAACTTAACACAGAACTATTCAGACTGAGGACACGTTGATCACAATTAAAATTTACCCAGCTGAGTACAACTTCAGATATCAATACTTCCAATGAAAATGACACTGAGATATGACTCTGTCATGCCCCGCATAATTCACAAAAGCATAGACAATATAAATAGACAAGCTACCAATGAATTTGGGTTATGACAAATGTTAATAAGAGACAACCGAAAAATTTCCAGAATTAAAATAGATGGTGCTTTTAGACCCACACCCTATTTGTTTTCCTCATATGCAGTCTAGAAGGCTGATAGTCATATCCAAAAAAGAATATAAAAGCAGTCTAGGAACATTTGTAACTTTCTACTCTAAGTTTCTCTCTAAAGAGAATTCCAAATTTGATATAGCTTGAAATGAAATAAAAAGGTTGAAAAATAACTTAGCTGAATAAGAATAGGGAAGGTGGGAGAAATCATTTATTCCCTATTCCTCTATCACCTAAAGTTAATATACACTGTGCATTCACTAAGAATTAGTATATGGAGTAGATTCAGCCCAATTATTCTTTAGGAGATGATAACTCAGATTAGGTATTATTGAAATGGGAAGTGAGTAAAGAAAAATATCTAATTAACCCAGAGGTACTGTAGAAGAAATTTATCACTTATGTCAAACTGTAGAACACAAGGGAGGAATTTACTATACTACGCTCTTTAAGGACACTTTGATATAGCAAAAAAGGGAGAGAGCTTTAAGATTTACTTCCCAGGTACTTTGATAAATATTCCAGAACTACTCTTCTGGTTTTTTGAGCCAACCTGGTGTTGCTTAGGACCTACTCCTACTTTTGTGCTCAGAAATCACTCCTAGTGGTATTGATGGGCAATAAAAGTGTCAAGATTTGAATCAGAGTTAGCCACAATAAAGGCAAATAGGGGGAATGGGCAAATTACCCATATTCTTCTCTCCACTCTGCTTGCAATTTTGAGTAGATTTTCAAATTCTCTTGATGGACACTGTTCTTATGTAAAATATGAACAGAAAAGATCATCTGTAAATTAGTAAATGTACTAAACATGCATTAAACATTTGTCTGGACTTTGCGCAGTTAGCAGCAGATTAAATAAATATTGCTAATACTCCTGATATTTTTATGTTAGAGAAGAGTTCTAATAACAACAAAAATTGATACATACTTCTGGCATCAGGTAGTAGTAAATGGGTTGAAGAAAATTTGGGTGAATGGTAGCCAAGGAGGATGTAGGTTTTATCAGGGAGTAAGATAAGTTTCTTCGGGAAGGGACAAGAGTAAAGGAAGTGCAGAATTCGGTTCTTAGAGCTTGTTTGAGGTCTAGGGGGAGCGCGCTACTCGACCCCGACCGCACTGGAGCTGATACTCCCCCTGACCAGCCGCCACGAGGCGCCGAGGGGGCAGCCCGGCCCACCACCCCACAGGCCCAGACGACCCCCCACCCATGAGGGCCTTCATCCCCACCCGACTCCCCGCCACCCCACGACCACTCAACAAATGTGACTTAGAGATGCCTACAAGATTATGCTCCTGCACGGCAGAGCCGGCAAGCACCCGGTTGTATTTGAATATAGCCAAACCAGTAACAATATAACCTCATCGGATTGAGGCTCTTTATGTCTGAGCAGCAACGCCCGGCTCTACTAGCATGAGACAGGACATATGGAGAGACTGGGGCCCCCTCGAGCAATCGATGATGAACGGAAGACAGGAAGATAAGTTTCTTGGGAAGGGACAAGAGTAAAGGAAGTGCAAGAATTGCAGGTATCTTGAGAGCTTGTTTGGAGGTTCTAGCAGGGAAGCGCAGCTACTCGTATACCCTCGACCTAAGACCGGTCCATCTCTATTCGGGGAAGGCCATCCTCTTCGACTGAGCGCGCAGCTTCGGGAGGGATGCACAAGTAGGATTCATCCCGGGAATGCAAGGATGGTTCAACATTCGCAAGTCAATCAACATAATACATCATATCAATAAGAGAAAAAATAAAAACCATATGATCCTTTCAATAGATGCAGAAAAAGCATTTGACAAGATCCAGCACCCGATCATGATTAGAACGCTCCAGAAAATGGGAATTGAAGGGACTTTCCTCAAGATAGTTACAGCCATCTACCAAAAGCCCACAGCAAGCATCATTCTAAATGGGGAAAAGTTAAAAGCCTTCCCCTGAGATCAGGGACAAGACAAGGTTGCCCACTCTCACCTCTTTTATTCAATATAGTACTGGAAGTACTTGCCATAGCAATCAGAGAAGAAAAGGACATCAAGGGCATCCAGATAGGCAAGGAAGAAGTCAAGCTATCATTATTTGCAGATGACATGATATTATACCTAGAGAACCCTAAACTCTCTACCAAAAAACTCCTAGAAACAATAGATGCATTTAGTAGAGTGGCAGGATACAAAATCAACACCCAAAAAGTCAGTGGCTTTCCTATATACAAATAACGAAAGAGAAGAAAGGGATATTAAGGAAACAATTCCATTCACAATTGTGCCACAGAAAATCAAATACCTAGGAATCAACTTACCCAAGTGTGTAAAGGACCTGTACAAAGAAAACTACAAGACACTGCTCCAAGAGATAAAAGAGGACACAAGGAAATGGAAACACATTCCCTGTTCATGGATGGGGAGAATCAACATTGTCAAAATGGTAATACTCCCTAGAGCTCTGTACAGATTCAATGCAGTCCCTATGAGGATACCGATGACATTCTTCAAAGAAATTGACCAAACGCTCCTGAAATTTGTATGGAACAATAAACCCCCAAGGATAGCTAAAGCAATCCTCGGGAAAAAGAAGATGGGAGGCATCACCTTTCCCAACTTCAAACTGTACTACAAGGCAGTAGTAATTAAAACAGCATGGTATTGGAATAAAAACAGACCTGTGGACCTATGGAATAGAATTGAATATCCTGACACCCAACCTCAAACACATGATCATTTAATCTTTGATAAAGGTGCAATGAGTCTAAAATGGAGTAAGGAAAGCCTCTTCAACAAGTGGTGTTGGGAAAACTGGGCAGCAACATGTAAAAAATGAATTTGGACCTGTGTCTAACACCATGCACAAAAAATCAGATCAAAATGGATTAAAGATCTCAATATCAGACTTGAATCCATAAAGTACATTGAAGAAAATATAGGAAAAACCCTCCACGACATTGAAGCTAAAGGCATCTTCAAAGGTGAAACATCACTAACAAAGCAACTAGAAGAAAGGATAAACACATGGGACTACATGAAACTAAAAAAGCTTCTGCACCTCAAAAGAAACAGTGACTAAGATACAAAAGCAGTCCACAGAATGGGAAAGAATATTCACCCAATACCCGTCTGATAAGGGGTTAATATCCAGGATATATCAGGCACTGGTAGAACTTTACAAGAAGAAAACAAACAACCCCATCAAAAAAAGGGGAGAAGAAATGAACAGAAACTTCAGCAAGGAAGAAATTCGAATGGCAAAAAAAACATATGAAAAAATGCTCATCATCACTAATCATCAGAGAGATGCAAATCAAAACAACAATGAGATACCACTTTACACCACAGAGACTGGCACATATTCAAAAGAGCAAGAACAACAAGTGCTGGCGTGGATGTGGGGGAAAAGGGGACACTCATCCATTGTTGGTGGGAATGCCGGCTGGTACAGCCTTTCTGGAAAACAATATGGACTTTCCTCCAAAGACTAGAAATTGAACTCCCATTTGACCCAGCCATACCACTCCTGGGAATCTACTCTGGGAAACCAAAAATACGCAGCGGAAACACCATCCCTACTTTTATGTTCATAGCAGCATTATTCACAATAGCCAGAATCTGGAAGCAACCAGAGTGCCCGAAAATCGATGACTGGATAAAGAAGCTTTGGTACATCTACACAATGGAATACTATGCAGCTGTTAGGAAAAATGAAGTTATAAAATTTGCCTATAAATGGATGGACATGGAGAAGATTATGTTGAGCGAAATTAGCCAGAAGGAGAGAGACAGATACAAAATGACTGCATTTATTTGCATGGCATAAATATATATGTACACATTATGATACCAATATCCAAGGTCAAGTGAAACATATATCAGGAGGTCTTGTCAAAGGTGGAAATTATCACAAACGTGTGGGAGTCAGAGTTTAGGTAAGACAGAAAATGGAACAGGGTGCTAATAATAGTCGAGGGTACTAATGCCAACCTAGAACTGAGCATTAAATAGAGGCAAAAGGATACACATGACAACCTTTTAATGTATGTTCTGTAATCCATAGTCTGGAAGGGAAGGAAAAGAGAAAGAGAGAGAAAGGGAAAGAAATAAACAACCTGCCATGGAGCAGGGCTGGGGAAGGGGGGAGGGAACCGGGGATGTTGGTTGTGGGAGATGGGCACTGGTGGAGGGACGGGTGCTGAAACACTGTATGACCAAAACCCAAACATGAACTTTTTAATTGTAAAAAAAAAAGTCCCATCCCTTGGAAGAAAAATGGCACCAAACCTTGAACAACTTTCTGAAAATAAATGCAATATTTGTTGTGGAAAAAAAAAGAATTGCAGGTATCTTGGGGCATAAACTCTCAAGGTAGATAATTCAGGAAGTAAAAAATCTTAATGAAGGAATAAAAGTATGACAGTTAATAAAAAGAGTCACTGTGTGATTCATGTGTTTTTAGTAAAGTGGCAAGAGAGGAAATGAAAGTAGTGGCTAGATGATGTAGTCTGAGAACCAAGATGAGATCACATTTCACCGAGAGGGGGATGATCAGCCAGAAACCTTGTAGAGGAGAATTAGCACATGTTACATTCTTGGTTTGGGGGTTTTTTTTGTAGTGACATATTTTTCTTTGATGCAAGTAAATCAAGTCATACCAAAAACCTACATCCTGCATAATGATACAGTTTTATACTCAAAAAGATCATCTCCAGATACCAATAACTAGGGTTACAACAAATGGATAAATAGAGTAACAAATATTGTCAGATAGGTTCATGTTGAGATTTAAGATTACTTAAGAATTTAGCAATACATATATATTATAATTCATATAGAATATATAATATTCATAATATAATATATATGTGTATGTGTGTTTTCTTTCCCTTAGCCCTTTTATGATAAAAGTACCATTTTGGAATATTTGAAGTAATATTCGAACCATTAGAGTAATAGAATGCAGAGATTTATGCAATGGTTAGGCGATATTTTTGTTCTCTTCAATACAGGGTTAGTAGAAAAACATCATTTGGCTTTAGAAACTATAGAATAATACAGATACATCTCATTATTTCCCCTGAATCAAGCATGACAAAAAAAAACTGAACTGGTTACATGCAAATTATCTTCCCCTTTAAAAAGGAGATTATGGGTTTGGGAGTAGTTCAAAGGGCTGACATACATTTCTGAGCCTTCATACATATCTGAAATTCAATCCCTGTCCGCAAATGTGCTCCAATACCTCTGGGCATAACTCTGATCCTTCTAGCACTGCTAGGCCCAAGCAGCACTGCACTGTAATATAGAATATTGAATCATCAGGTTCACATAGCAGGTAAGGGTCTCTAGTCCTGCTCCACCCACATGCCCAAGTACTGCTTGACAATACAAGTAATTACGTAAATAAATAAATAATATAAATATACCCACACATCTGATATGGGGGATAAAAAGGATAGAAAAACATTAACAATGTTTTGGAGCCTGAAGACAAAGAACAGGCCTGAGTGAAATGATGGAATCTTCCAACATTTCTATCTGGAAAGTTGCTCTTAATCCAACACTCTTTGTGAGTTCATTTCAAATACTGCTATAGTTATATAGTATCTCTTGTTCTCCAGCACAATGGCCTCTTCCCTCCCCTTCTCTTTCCCTTCCCCTTCTCTTTCAACTTCCTTTATCCATTTCCTTTCTCATGGCCAATCCCAGCAGTGCTCAGGGTTTACTCCTGGTTCTGTGCTCAGTAGGGAGGGTGCCAATGTGTTGCCAGGGGACTGATGCTGGGTTGGCTGCTTGCAAAGCAAAAACCTTCCCCACTGAAGAACATGTACTTCCTATGGCACAAAGCCTGGCTCACTTTCATTCTGTTACTGTTTCCTTTTATCTTTCTTCTCCAAACATGATAAAACAACATGAAACTAAAACTAAACATGATTATTCTTACTGTTTCCAATCTCCTTGCATTGTAGACATCATAAAATGGTGATAATATGGACAAATGAAGTGAAAGGAGGACATACAAATGTAAGGGAAGAAGAAAGGAAAAAGCTAAAATGGAGGTAAGGAAAAATTTCACATATTTGTTATAAACTATTCCTATCATCACTTGTATCACTTCTCTTCCAATTTTTCATTGATTTGCTCAAGTGGGCACCAGTAATATCTCCATACATCCTGTTGCATGCTAGTGTAGCCCAAGGGCATATGCTCACTCCAGGAACATGAAGAGCCTCAGACCATCCCTTCAGGTCATGGGAATGAGGTATATAATTGTTACTGGTTTTTGGCCTATCAAATATGACACGAGTAGCTTGCCAGGCTCTGTTGTTCAGGTGGTATACTGTCAGTAGTAGGCTCTCATCTCGGGCATTTACTGAAGAACTGCAATGGGAAGAGATTGGCTTTTCTCTTGTGTGGAGCTCTGACAAGCTGTAGAGCCCGGATATTGAAAATGGTGGCCCTCATGGTGTGGGGGGTTCCTCTAACTTCTTGTGAGGATAGTGTATCAGTGTGAAAGATCCTGGGAAGGACCTGGTCCTAACTTCCATTAGTGTCTAAGGCCGTCACAGCTGTGGGTCTGGAGCACCCAGTTGTGGGTCTGGAGTGTCTCTCTTCTGGTGTTTCTGGCTCTGGTGGCTGGGAGCTTGTAGTCATACCCACTGACATAAAGGTGGAGAAATGTGAGGAAGGAGCCCAAATCCCCTCTCCCAAGTCCAGCCAGCGTGCCCCCTCCCATGTGTAAGCGAACCCTTGGGGCTATGGGTCTGGAGTGTCTCTCTTCTGGTGTTGCTAGTTCCTATCATATGGTTTCTTTTTCAAACACTCCTGTTATCTCAGTAGAAATAAAGAACACAAATCTGGGCTGGGCAAGTATCTCAAAGGACTGTAGCCAGGCTCTGTATTTTGAAGCACAAAGTTCAAAACCTAGCACCACACATGGTCTGAATAACCCCAGAACAGACCCTGAACACTACTAGGTGTGAGCCAAAACCCAAAACTAATGAAAACAAAATGGAAACCAAGCAAATATAGATGTCTGGTTCAAAATATTGCTTAGCGGCAAAAGATAACTTTCAAGTCTTCTCGCAGGCACCATTCTACTGACCTAGAGCAAATCTTTCCTAGTGCCATTGCTGTGACCACTAATGTCACCACAAATGAGCATAATTCGGAGGACACCACACCAAATACAATGAACATCACTAGAGCGGGTGGCCCCTGGTCACAGCAATAAGAACAACAGCGGATTGAAAATGAGATATCATCTCACACCACAGAGCCTGGCACACATCCTAAAGAGCAAGAACAACCAGTGTTGACGTGGATACAAGGAGAAAGGGACTCATCCTTTGGTGGTGGGAATGTTGACTGGTGCAGTCTTTTGGAAAAAAAATATGGACATTCCTCCAAAAACTAGATATTGAGGTCCCATTGGACCCGGCAATACAGCTCATGGGAATATAGCCTGGTAGGCCAAAAATACACAGCAGAAACATCATCTGCACTTCTATATTCATTGCCACACTATTCATAATAGCCAGAATCTGGAAACTACCTGAATGCCCGAGAACAGAAGATTGGATAAAGAAACTAGAGTACATCTGTACTATAGAATATTATGCACCTGTCAGGAAAAACAAAGGCATGAAATATGCCTACAAATGGATAGGCATGGAGATCATCATGCTTAGTGAAATCCATCAAAAGGAAAAGGACAGATAAAGAATGACTACATTCATCTGTGGGCTATTATACCGGTGTTCTACTGATTGTTGGAAATGGTAATGCCAGACTATAATTGAGCATTGAATCTTGCAAAGAGATTTACATGATAACCCCTAATTGTATGTATGGCAAGCTACAATGTGTAAGAGAAGAGGGGGAGAGAGAGAGGGGGAGAGAGAGAGAGAGAGAGAGAGAGAGAGAGAGAGAGAGAGGAGGCAAATGCCTGCTTTAGAGGCAGGCTGCAGGAGAGAATCTGGGGACATTGGTGTTGGGAAATGTGCACTGGTGGAGGGATGGATGCTGCAATATTGTATGACTGAAACCCAATCATGAACAGCTTTGTAAATATCTATCTCAATATCTATCTCACGGTAGTTTAATAAAAAAATAAAAAAAAACAGAGGGACAAGAAAGGGGAAACAGACCTCCCATATTTTGCAGAAAGCAAAGTTTGGTGCCTTTTTCTAGATCTTATTTGTACACTATGCTCCCTGAGTGTCAGAAATACTGCATTGATCCTCCTTTCAATATAAAAACAAGACACATAACGAGTAGAGAAAAATTTTGTTTTCCAAGAAGCATCCAAGAATAGTAAACTGAAAACCTGACAGTGAGTAAAGGCCAGGGAGTGATTTATAACTTGATAACATCTGAAAGTGTAATGTGCTTAGTGGCATAAGCTAAAGTAATGCAATGCTTCAGTTCGACAGTTTAGGTGAAGGAAAAGCACGTTTTACTTGATATGCAGACAGTATTCAGTTATTTAGAAGTACAGTGCAACTAACAATGAACTGAGCTGCAAGCAGATGGGGCTCTGCGAATCCATGAAATAGGTAAATCACATTTTCCCCAGAGACTGAAGGAGCTAGGTGAACACTGGGAAGAGAGTCACAGCTGAGCAGATATATTTGAGGAAAATAGTGAACCTTGTGCTCTGCTTCTGGGAACTCAGAATGCTAAAAGGCCACAAGGAATAAGAACACCAAAAATCTCACCCTTGTTCCCCATTGAAGCTAATGCCAAATTCAATACTGAAATTTAAATCAATTGAATTCCCAAGTCTCTAGGAATGGTCTAAAATAAATATTTGAAATCTTTTATTCCCTTCTGCTTGTTAACCAGGATCCACGCAAGACTTTTAAGATGGGGAAAAGTCACTTTTCATAATTCCAGTGGAGCATGATATGTCCACTGAGGAGCCTAAATCCACATCCATGCACAAGAACATGTTTGTGCAGAGTATGATGAAGAACGGTATGGCTTAAGGCTACAAAAGCTTTCAGAAAAATTCAGGTTCTCTTTTTCTACATACAGAATTTGGACAAACATTTAAGTTACCAAGCCTCAAGTTTGTTAAAATTATTAAAGTTCTCTAAAGCTTGTATCCTTTTGGGGAAATATGCCTCCTCCATTTGTTTACCAACATAGATTTTTGTATGTGGAAGAACTGAGTACAAATCAGAAAGTAACAAAGACAAACAATGTTTTATTGAGGTTTATAGTAGTAAGCAGTGAAACAGCATGCCTGCCTGATAATCATATTCCAGACTCAATTCTATTAACTTTTCCCATATTAGTTTCCTTAACCTTTTATTTCATTCCTAAAGGTATATTTTTTAACAAATACAGAGATACAGATAATTAAAAATGGAGAAAATAAAGTGAGATAGACAGTATGATTCATCTATAGACATTTTTTCTTGTATTTTTCTAACTGGAAGGATAAAGTAGTGCTAACAAAAATCAAGAAAATAAATTTGTGAAGAATTTTTCTGAAAGCTTTTGTAGCCTTAGACCAATGTGCTCAGGTCTAAATACGCATCTAGTCTGTTCCTTCGTACTTAATGAAGATACATATCAATTATCTTTCACAGTGACAACTATGTAAAAATAAATTGTTATGTGTTTTCTAATCATTGTTTATTTTCATAACAACCATGGTAAAATGCTACTATTTTTTTAAAAAAAAATAAATCAGAAAAGAGTAAGCTCAGAGAGGTTCAATCATTTGTCCAAGTGAGACAGCTATGAGAGAGGGTGCAAAGTTTGGGCCCTAAAATGAAACTTCCTGAGTCTTGAAAAATACAATCTCTGCAGCAGGTGATTTCAGCACAGGTTTAGAGCATGCACTCTGCCTAATGTTCCAGATTCTGGGAATAGCCAGAGGAGTAAGCCGGGTCCTGTCCTTGAAGAGTTCACAGCCTCTTTTAGGAGAAAAATACTTAAAATAACATCAGTGAAGTGGAATAAATTGTGGTATAAAAGACATACAGATTGTGAGGTACCAATGATTACCTGGAGTTTGCAGGGAAATATCCTAGAAAGGATTTTTGGAGTCTAGGAGCTCAGTCAACAAACAGTCGGACAATGAGATCAAAAGACTAAAACCAAACACGAGAAAAGAGGTATTGGGAGATATCTATGCATAGCTGATATATAGAATTAAGAGTAAGTACCAGAAAGCAAGAGATGAGACTGGAGAAGAGGCCAAATGAATACCAGACATCAGAATCTCAGTTGCCACAGTAAGAACACTGTTTCTTTGTTCAAGAGAATGATTATATGATTATATTTACAATTTGGATGCATTATTCTGAAGAAATATGTTTTTGACAGTGGGCTGCACCCAGTGGTGTGCATAAATTACTTCTGATTCCATGCTTAGGGATAACTTCTGTTGTGCCAGGAATTTGAACCAGGAACAGCCATGTGAGAATAAGCACCTTGCAATTGTACTATCTCTCGAGCTCTGGAGACAGTAATCATAGTGAGATTACTTTGCACCAGCCTTTGGAATTTGGTCAAGTTGCTTATAATTCTTTACTTCAATTCTGCATAAAGTGGGAATTAAGAAAGTACCTACTACAAAATATCATGGAGAAAGTTAACTGAAATGGTGTAGAAAACTACAGATTTAAATACCTGGCACACCATAGTCCCTTTTCAGCGTTAGCTATTATTTATATTTTATGGATGAAGGTTGAAAGTGATAATCAAGTTCTCCTCAGCATCATATACTTTAGATACGGAGCCACAGAAGAGCTGTTGACTGAATGTCATCAGTAGCTTCATCTGCATTCAGAAGGGTCCACCGTGTGTCTCAATCGAATGAAAACATGGGGAAATCTATCTAAAAATGCAGATTTATCATATCTATTTCCAAATAGCTGAATGCTTCTAACACTGTTTTACTGCTTTTAATATCAAGATGTTTTATCCCAACAATCTCTACACCCAGAGCAAAACTTAACTTTTGCAAGCACAATCCTACTCTATAGCGCGTAATCAAGTTTCCTTTGGTTGTACTAGGAAAGTTCTGGGATTTTGAGTAATTTACAATGTTTTCTTATTGGGGGCCAGAGTGATAGTCCAGCGGGTAGGGCGTTTGCCTTGAACATGTCCAGGCCGGCCTGTGACAGCCCGGGTTCGATCCCCGGCATCCCATATGGTCCCCTGAACACCGCCAGTAGTGATTCCTGAGTGCAGAGCCAGGAGTAACCCCTGAGCATTGCTGGGTGTGACCCAAAAAGCAAAAAATAATAAATAAATAAATAAATAAATAAATTTTTCTTATCTTTGCATCCCTAAGTCTAGAAAAATGTATGCCTTGCAGTCTTTAATTCATGGCAATTTAATGAGTATCAATAATTCATTTGTTAATTAAAATGTAAGTGAAAGAGACAAAATAACTAAATCTATTCTTCAAGGGTCTATCCCAAATTGTCGCAGGACAGTCTATTGAGCAAAATAGTATGAATACTAATTTCAGTGACTTTTTATGAAATTGCAGAGTCAAGGTTTGTAAGAAAACTATCAACTATTTTTCCAGCTGAGACTCTTAGACTTTGTATTTGAGTATACGGGAGCCATTGATTCTTTCTGCAAAACTGTTCCTTGTACATGGAATTTAATTTTACTTAGTATTTTTGGATTCATGGAAAAGCTTTTTGAAAAAATTAAAATGTACCTATAGTTGCACCAAAATTTATATGATCCATTTGTCTTATTATTTTTATACTATTCTATATGAATCCAGAAAGACAAAGACATATTGTATGTATATGTGTTTAAAGTACGATCCTAAAAATTTCATAGTTATCCCTATAATTTTATTAACTTATGTCCTTTCTATTAAGAGAGATTTCTAAGGGCAGGATATAGCTCAGGGGTCAAGGGTGAAATGTGTATCACAGGGTATAGTCAAACCCTACTGGCACGTAAACTTGACTCTCAGCATTGCTGACTGTGGCCCTACCACTGGAGACATGATCTACATCTTTTTGGCCTAATATTGAAAAAGTATACCTAGGAGTGGTGTCACAATCAACTGAGTATTGCTTAGAAGTACCCACCTCTCCTGTATTGCCCTCCTGTCCTACCCCACCCCTACCCCTATAAGGGGACAGAGATTCTTGGCATTATTGAAAAGTCCTGGAAAAGTCTGCTCTTAAAAAGGTAAATGTGAATGCTGGGAATTTGTGGAGATTGAGCTGGGTCCCCATCCCCTCTCTGACCTGTCCCAGAGGCCTGGTGGCCCCGCCCATGAACTGTCTCAGGACTATCGGCCATCATGCAGAGACTCATGGGGAAGAGCTGCCATCCAGCTCTCCCTGAGTTGTGTGGCCACGGTACATCAAACTAGTGAAACCAATCATGTTCTAGAATGTATTACAATCCACAGTGTGTAAGAAAGGGAAGTGAGAAGGAGAGAGGAGAATGAAAGAAAAAGAGAGAAAGGAGATAAAGAACCTGCCATGGAGGCAGGCTGGGGGAAGTGGGGACACTGGTGATGGTAAATGGACACGGGTAGAGGGATGGGTGTTGGAACACTATCGAACAAAAACTCAAACATGAACATTTTGTAATTTTATATCTAATTGTGGTATAATAAAATACTTTAAAAATACTTGGGAAATAAGGTAAATGTGGTTGAAAAAATAAGTAGAATATCACTAAATTTATGCAGAATTCCCCACAGAGCAATACTTAAGATATCTATCTGAAAACAGAAACACTATTTCAGATCTAATTTGCCTGTTCAGTCTTTTTAGGCAAAGCTTGTTCAGAACATTGACTCATCTATGAGTTAAGGCTGACTGCTTTGTTCTGGAAAATATGTTTTCAGTTAAGAAAAAAAATTAATTCCATTAATAGAAATTGTCTCAACGTGGGCATATACTTTTTTGTGCCTCTACTGCAAGGTATCTTATCTGCTCCAAACTCTACCTTATAATAGCTTTCTGATCAAAGCACAGCTCTTAAAATTTACCTCCTTGTCCCTGTAGGCCAGGGTATAGATTGTACCCAATCCTCTTCAACAGTTTTCAGTCACATAGCCATTTGTTATTGAATTGACAGACAAAATTATAACTATAAAAACAAACTGGGGATTTGATATAGATAATTCACACACTAACTGACACAGAATTAGCTAAATATCTTCAGGTTGATAAATTGTTGTTGTATCATAATAACAGTACTTAAAATGGGTATTAAAGTAAAACCTTAGGCAAAACTATTTGATAATAAATACAACTGACATAAATTAATGTGTTTTATGATGTAGAATCAAACACAGTAGTAATTAAAAGCCATGACCAATTCAAAACACTTCTGACATTAGTTAACAAAGTATTCTTTGTTATACTATACTTCCCTCAAGTTCTAATCATTTTGTCTGCATATGTTGAAGAGGTTTTAAAGATGACGAGACCTTTGGTTATAATCATATATGTCAATAACAAATTGATTACTGAATACATTTGATAAGTATCTAATTTTATGAGATAAATGTCAGCTATTAGCAGTCCTTAAGAAATTTTTTCACTGTGATAATTTTCAAGGTCTTTTTTTCTATGCAATTGAAGACAGTAACCAGTGATGGTATTTTCTTCATGCGTACAGTGAAGCTTGCCAAGTGAGATTTAAGACATTTTTAGACTGTGTGCTCTAAACTGCGTATATCAGAGTCTCTGAAGTAGCATGAAGACTTACAGAAAAACAGAGTGGGTTTATTCTCTTTAGTTATAACAATTCTGAGTTTATCAGATGTAAGCTCAAAAACTCTAGGTGAATTTCAATACATCTGGAGCAGCGTTTCACAACCCTCTTACTAACAAATGCTTTGAAATAAATATAAACTCTAAATTTAGAATTCAAAATAACATTAAATTATAATAAAAGAGTACAAACTCCATAGGTAATAGGCTAGGCATAGGAGCCCATGAAAATAAAATACGGTGATTAGATGCTTATCTTTGATAAATTTAAATTTAAGTGAAACAGAGCAGCATTCAATTGAGGTATTTCAACACTTTCCTTATGTTTTAAAAGTCATCACTTGATCACTTGATCACTTGATCACTTGACATCCCCGTTATTCATCGATTTGCTCGAGCGGGTGCCAGTAACATTTCCATTGAACCCTATCACGTGCCAATGTAGCCCAATGGCATCTGGTTGATTCAGGAATATGAAGAGCCTCAAACCGTTCCTTCAGGGTCTTAACAAGGAAGTCTGACCATCTTGTAGGTGGGCGGCCACGTGATTTTTTGACATCCCGTAGGATCCAGTCGGTAATGGCTCTAGTCCAGCGGTTGTCTCCAAATCACATTACATGTCCAGCCCATCTGATTTTCGATGCCTTGGCAAACGAGACAGCGTCCCTGATTCTGGAATAGCGACGGAGGTCAGAACTCCGGATTCCTTCACTCACTTGAGTGAGACGTGATATTCCAAGCATAGCTCTTTCGATGCCTCTCTGGGAGACCCGAATAGCATTCTCATCCTGCTTTCGTAGGGCCCAGGTCTCTGAGGCGTATGTTAATGCAGGGAGAACGGTGGAGTCGAAGAGATGTGCCCGGAGCCGGAGGTTCTTTGTCCTTTTAGCTATTTCTTCGATGCCTTTGAAGGCATACCATGCTGCTCTCTTCCTCCTGCGCATCTCAGGTTTTAGGTCGTTCATCATGTTGACTTCTCGACCTAGGTACACATAACTGCTGCATTCAGAGATGTTTGTTCCATTGAGAGTGAATGGGGCCTCTGGAACTAGTTCATTTCTCATGAACATAGTTTTCTTCAGATTCAGCTGTAGACCTACCTTTCCACATTCTCGGTCAAAGTCAGCCAGCATTTGTGCCGCTAAATGATCTGTGTCACAAAAGTCATACATTTGCACATTTTCTACCCATATCTATCTAGCTACCTAATCATAGTAACAAATTATAATGTGCTAACTGGGATTGGAGGTTCTAGATATTTTTGCATATTAAAGCCACAGACAACATGAGCATCAATGCACTAAGGGATGAGAAGTTTCAATATAAAGTCACAGCATTGACTTTGTGCTCCAGGCAGATGCTATTCTCTGAAATTTTATTTTAGGCCATTTTATTTACAATAGTGTTAACGGTAGGATTTCATGCACACAAAGTCTACACTACACCCTCCGAGATTCCCCCAGAAGCTTCCAGGGATGGTGGGCCAGCAGAGGTGGAGACTTCCTGGCCATTCTGATTTTTTGTTAAATTTGAGAACATAAACAGCTGTTCTCAGATCTTACCCCTGGCTGTAAACTACTAGGGATCATTCCTGGCAGTGCTCAGGGAACCTTTGGGATGCCCAAGATTGATCCCAGGTTAACCTCCTCAAGACCCTACCCTCTGTACTATCTCATGGGCTCCCACTATGTCATTATTGATCCATTTAATTATAAAATCATTTAATTATAAAATCATTTTAACATAAGCATTTTCACATCTCTAATTTGCACCCCCAAACTCTGAGATACTGCATTATGTATACTAGCAAAGCCACATACAGCTAGGGAGAGTAGGAATTTGGATGAAATATCTAATGGGAATGGCCTACAATCCTTAAGGGTGTTTTTTATTATTAGGCTACACAGAGAACAACTGCTAATAGAGTTCCTGAAACAAAAAAATATACTCTTCCTGCAGTAATTTCATTAGTAGCACTTATGAAAAAATGCAATGTATATTAAAACTATATAAAATTGGGGTGAGCTCTAGGTGGAGGAACTTCCACACTGTTTTCACATCTCCTTGAATGGGGAGATCATCAGAAGCAGTATGGACGTTACAGGCCATGTTGTTGATGTCTACAACTGTCCTCCAGAATGCAGGGACTTGACATCACTGATTCCTGATACAATATCACACCCGTGCCCCTCTAAAGGCTGTGAAAATCTAAACTACTTTCAAATATTTCCACTCTTCATTGCTGGTTATCCTCCTTTGAATACCTTTATCATTGGTATCCAAACTCTGTAACCTGGTTCTCAGGAACCTTAATCTTTCCAGAATTAAGCACAGAAGTACTGCACTTTTAGTTTACTGTATCCACCAGAGTTCCAAGTCCATCAGAGTTCCAAGGAAGATTGTGCTTGAGAAGCCTAATAGTTTTTGCTACTTAAAAAAAAAAACGGAGACCAATACCAAGTACCTGGAAATTAAACAGCTCACTGCTGAACAACCAGCAAGTCATGAAAGAAATCAAAGAGGAAATCCAAAGATTCCTGGAAACAAATGAGACTGAAGACACGAATTACCAGAACTTGTGGGATACAGCAAAAGAAGTGTTAAGAGGCAAGTTCATAGCTCTTCAAGCATTCATCAGAAAAGAAAAGGCCATCACAGAGAGTCTGACTTCACAACTTAAGATCTTAGAGACTGATCAACAAAAGGAGCCCAACCCAAGCAGAAAGAAAGAAATAATAAAACTTAGAGAAGAAATCAATGAGATGGAATGTCAAAAAAACAATCCAGAAGATCAACGAAACCAAAAGCTGGTTCTTTTGAAAAAATAAACAAGATTGACAAACCACTTGCAAGACTTGTAAGAAAAGGAAAAGAGAGAACCCAAATAAATAGAATCAGAAATGAAAACGGGGACATCACAACAGAAAACAAGAAATTCAAAAGATCATCAGAGATTACTATGAGAGCCAGTCTGCCACGAAACAAGAGAACCTAGAAGAAATGGACAAATTCCTGAATTCCTATAGCCTCCCAAGTCTGCAACAAGAAGATGTGGAATACCTCAACAAAGTTATCTCCATCGAGGAGATGGAATCAGTAATCAAAACTCTCCACAAACACAAAAGCCCAGGTCCAGATGGATTCTCCAGTGAATTCTACAAAACCTTTAAAGAGGACCTACTCCCAATTCTTTTTAAGCTCTTCCGGCAAATTGAAGACACAGAAACCCTCCCAAATAGCTTTTACGAGGAACATATCACCCTGATACCCAAGGCTGACAGAGATGTCACAAAAAAGGAAAACTACGGACCAATCTCCCTGATGAATACAGATGCTAAGATCTTCAACAAAATACTAGCAAATAGAATCCAAAGAGTCACCAAAAATAAAAAACAGTGGGATTCATCCCAAAAAGGATGGTTCACATCCCAAGTCAATCACACAAACATCATATCAACAAAAAAAAATAAAAACATAGATCATATCAATAGATAGAAGGTATTTAACAAGATTAAATACCCTTCAGATAAAAGCTCTCGTAAAATGGGGATTGAAGGAACCTTCCTCAATATAACCAGACCATCACCAAGCCCACAGAGCATCATTCTCAATGGGGATAAACTTAAGATCAGGGACAAGACAAGGCTGCCCACTCTCACCACTTATATTCAATATAGTACTGGACATACTTGCCATAGCAATCAGGGAAGAAAAAACATTAAGGGCATCCAGATACGAAGGGAAGAAGCCAAGTTATCACTATTTGCAGATGACATGATATTATACCTGGAAAACCCGAAACTCTCTACCAAGAGGCTCCTAGAAATAATACATTCCTATAGTAGAGTGGCAGGGTACAAAATCAATACCCAAAAGTCAATGGCCTTCCTATATGCAAACAGCGAAAGAAAAGAAAGGGACATTAAAGAAACTATCCCATTCACAATTGCGCTGCAGAAAATCAAATACCTAGGAATCAATTTGACAAAGAATGTAAAGGATCTCTACAAAGAAAACTACAAAACGTTACTTCAGGAAATAAAAGAGGACCTGAGGAAATGGAGACACATTCCCTGCTCATGGATTAGAAGGATTAACATTATCAAAAATGGTAATACTCCCTAGAGCTTTATATAATTCAATGGGGTTCCTATAAAATACCTGTGATATTCTTCAAAGAAATTGAACAAACACTCCTGAAATTTGTATGGAATAATAAACCCCCAGGTAATAGCTAAAGCAATCCTTGGGAAAAAGAAGATGGGAGGTATCACTTTCCCCAACTTCAAGCTCTACTACAGAGCAGTTGTAATTAAGACAGTGTGGTATTGGTATAGAAACAGACCCGTAGACCTATAGAATAGAACTGAATATCCTGAAACACACTCTCAAATATACAACCACTTAATCTTCAATAAAGGAGCAAAAAAATATTAAGTGGAGCAAAGAAAGCCTCTTCAACAAATGGTGCTGGGAAAACTGGGCAGCTACGTGTAAAAAAAACGAACTTAGACCTCCTTCTAACGCCATGCACAAAAGTCAGATCAAAATGGATTATAGATCTCAACATCAAACATGAATCTATAAGGTACATTTAAGAAAACATAGGAGAAACGCTCTACGACATCGAAACTAAAAGTATCTTTAAAAAACGACACACCACTGACCAAACAAATGGAAGCAAAGATAAACAAATGGGATTATATAAAATTGAAAAGCTTCTGCACCTCAAAAGAAACGGTGACCAAGATACAAAGACAATCCACAGAATGGGAAAGGATATTCACCCAATACCCATCTGACAAGGGGTTAATATCCAGGATATATCAGGCGCTGGTAGCCCTTCACAAGAAAAAAACAGCCAACCCCATCAAAAAATGGGGAGAAGAAATGAACAGAAGCTTCCGAAAAGAAGAAATTCGAATGGCCAAAAGGCATATGAAAAAGTGCTCTTCATCTTTAATCATCAGGGAAGATGCAAATCAAAACAACAATGAGGTACCATCTCACACCACAGAGACTGGCACCCATCCAAAATAGCAAGAACAACCAGTGCTGGCGTGCACGTGGGGAAAAAAGGGACTCTCATCCACTGTTCGTGGGAGTGCCGACTGGTCCAGCCCTTTTGGGAAAACAATATGGGCATTCCTCCGAAAACTAGATATTGAGCTCCCATTTGATTCATCAATAGCACTCCTGGGAATATACCCAAGAGACCGAAAAACACATAGCAGAAACACTATCTGTACCTCTTTATTCATCTCTGCGCTATTCACTATAGCTAGAGTCTGGAAACAATCTAAATGCCCGAGAACAGACGACTGGCTAAAGAAACTGTGGTTCATCTACACTATGGAATACTATGCAGCTGTCAGAAAAGATGAAATTATGAAATTTACCTGCAAATGGATGGACATGGAGACTATCATGCGGAGTGAAATTAGTCAGAAGGAAAAGGACAGATATAGAATGACTGCATTCATTAATATGAAATAAATAGATACCAGTGCTTTACTAAATGTGGGAAATGGTAATGGCAGATTAAAACTCACCATTGAGTTTTAATCTCAAAGAGACTTACGTGATAAACTCTAAATATCTGCAGGGCTAGCCACAATGTGTAAAATAAGAGGGAGAGAGACGCAGAGACAGAGAGCGAGACAGAGAGAGAAAGAGAGGTAATGGGGTACCTACTATTGAGGCAGCCTGGGGTGGGCGGGAGGGGGTGGGGTACATTGGTGGTGGAAATGGGACACTGGTGGAGGGAGGGGGAGCTGGAATACTGTATTACCAAGAACCAATTATGAAAACCTTTGTAATTGTATGTCTCACGGTGGTATAATAAAAAAATTTAAAAATGGAACAGCTATGAATTAGGAATCATCCTTCATCTCCTTTTCAAGGGGGATAATGGAAATACCTATGTGCAGTCAGGCCCTACGTTCTACTTCTATCTTCCTTCTCTCCAGGTGAGCACTCTGCTAATGTCCTGTCACAACAAAGAGTTGAAGTGACAGACTGCTGGCAGGTAGAGCACTTAGCTCCTGATGTTGCTAACTGTGTTTTTATGTTGATTGATGTCCACTGGGCATAGGTGTCACTCCAGGCCTGTGTGCCCTTTAAGAAGGACCTATTTGGGTATCCTATATGGTCCACTTCTGGGCCACTGCTGACAAGCAGCAATACTGGTACATACTGTGCCAACAGGCTTTCAGCTAGCAGGCACTAAACTGCACTGGAACAAAAACAAGTCTGTTCTTGCTAATAGAGCCCTGGACTAGAGCTCAAGAGACACAGTTCTCTGCAACTAATTAATTGTGTGGCCTTGAGCAAATTACTGGCGCTCTCTGGGCTTCACTCTGTGTGTATAGTACTGTTTCAGGATTCCCAAAGCCCTCTTCAGCTCTACCTCTCTCTGCAGCTTTGATCCTCACAGTCATTGACAGCATGAAAGATAATGTGTACCAAATTCCAAGGCAAAGTTAGCTGCACCAAGAGATGACAATGAGGAAGAAATACCTTTCTAGGGGTATGGCCTGCATTTTTGTATGCAAGCAAGTTTCTAGGGTGATTCTGACATTTTAAAAGCATCAGCAAGAAACAGCAGCTCAAGGAATGAATGGAGGAAATGGGATGAATAATAACAGTGACAATTTTGCTTTAATGAAAATGTGTCTCAGAATAAGACATTTTGGAGGAGTCTATTGTCCACTGCTCAAAGCATCTCCTGCTCCTTCTTTCTTCCTTACACCAGAAAATAACTTGTCTGTGAAGCTGTTTAAAACTTTTAAGTAGTGAATGAATGATGGAAAAGAGACAAAAATTAGTGCAGGAAAAAAGCAAGAGTTGATAATTAAAATGCCAAGTATTATTGCTCAGAAATAAAATTTAAATGCTGCAATACTCTCTGGATTGATGCCAAATGCTTTTGTCAGAAGATAGACAAATCTTCACCACAAATTGGGATTCAATTTAGAAACAAGTCAAGGTTCAGAGTTGGAGGCTTCCAAACGAGTGCCAGATAATTGGGTAACTTCTGGAAAATTTGTATAATGATTTTTAATCTCAGTTTTCTCAGTGACATATTATTGCTGACATTTTGTCTCAAAATCCTATTGTGCATTATAGAATTCTTTTCAAATATTAATATTAGTGAAAGATTATCTAAAATAAATATAAAGTTTTAAAGACCCTGCTAATCTCTTTTCACTGATCATATCCTTAGGTAAGTAAATCCATAGTTACCACTTTAAGAACCTTACAGAGGGTTAAAAACCATCAGATTGTATCGTTTCTAATATCTGCTCCATTCAAATGTATTATTTCATGTATTTAACAAATACTTGTGATCATCAACAACATTCAATGATAGGCATTGATTATAAACAATAACAAAAGATACCATATCTAGCTTGCAGAGCTTTCTCTAATATTTAGTAAAATGCTTTTATAATTATTACATATTATTTTCCATTCCATACGAGAAAAACTTTAAAATAATTTGCTTATTTATACATGTTCCTCTGCTGAAATGAAAATGAATGGAAGCACCCCTAGATAGTCATAATTCTCGATATAAATTATTAAACTGGTGTCTGCTTACAGCCTCCTTCAACTAGTTCTGTGTTATCCAATCACTAGTACAGTATGCCAACCAATACCGAACATCAGATTTTCAAGTCTGAGTTCAGGGTGAGCGCTCATTTGGAAGGTCCCATAGCCACTGAGTCTACAGCTATATTCAATAAAACTCTTTATAATGGGGCCCATTGGTGCCTATATTCTATGTGAATATTTTCAGAGGCTGCGAAGCCTCCGTCTAATTTGGGAGTTAAAATGCATCAAATAAAGTACAGTGATACAGAGAGAAGACAGAGTTAGAGAACATATTTTGCTCTTCAAAGAGAAGAACAACGTCAAATAAATGTTGCCACTATTCTCCAGAGCCTCCCAAACTGGCCCTGAGCTGTTAATCTGTGATTTTTGGGGGATGTGCTACTGAAATATTCCAAGAATGTGTATTTATGTTCAAATTAGATAATGCTAAAGAAACAATATATATTTGTGGATATATTTGAATCCAATGAAAAAAGTAATCTATAATATTTTGTGGCTAATTATAGAATAAGGCTGCTAAAAATAGCTATAACATCTGAAATAGTTTCTAGCAAGAGATTGAGTGTTAATATAATTATTTCTCAGTTCAGATAATCTATGACTTCTTGATATTTTTCCTATAAATGTGGGCAGAAATAAATAAATGTGAAGGTGTTCACATCTAGTTATTTATTTATTTTTGGTCACACCCAGGAATGCTCAGGGGTTACTCCTGGCTCTGCACTCAGGGAATTACTCGGTGGTACTCGTGCAACCATATGGGATGTGAGGGATCGAACTTGGGTAGGCTGCATGCAAGGTAAAAGCCCTATCTGCTGGACTATCGCTCCAGCCCAAGTTCTTAAAGACTGCAGATTCTACCTCATTTACTGAAATTCTGAACTTTGTATTTCTAGATACCATGGAATAGGTCGGCTGCACTGAGGCAATCATGGCACAGGGGCCCAGGTCATATGGAAGATCTTGTGCAGATGCTCTGGCTACAATCTCAGTTGGAACCAGCTGGTTTTAAATCTTCCCAGGTTAGCCTCCAGACATGTGAGAAGTGAAGCCTTCCAATACTTCCAGGCCCACCCATTGAAGAAACATCATGTGGTCTCTTGAATATTTCTAGTTTAAGTCTAAAATGTCAAGGAAGAAAAAAAAATCACCCCTGTTTACCTAAGATCTTGATTCAAAATAAATGGGAACATGCAAATATCCTTCCCACATTTTATGAATCCCTCTATAGGATACATCAGATATAAACCCCATTGCTTCCCATCTTACAGTTCTGAGGTTCCAAAGGAAAGCCTTATTTATCACAGATAGAGTGCCAAGTCTAAGAAAGAACATTAGATAACTCTCATTTAAATTCATAAAACTTCCAAAGGTATTAGCAGAGTGAAGGCACAAGTGTGGTGGAAAAAGGACTCTCCTTCATTCATTGTTGGTATGATGCTGACTGATCCAGCCATTTTGTAAAACAATATGGATATGTCTTCAAATACTAGAAATTGTGCTGCCATTTGACACAGCAACAACCTTCAAGAATATATACCCTGGGTGCCCAAAACACACAGCAGAAACACCTGCATTTCCATGTTCATTGCAGCACAATTCACAATAGCCAGAATATGGAAACAAACTGAGTGCCTGAGAACAGACAACTAGATAAAGAAACTATGGTACATCTACACAATGGAATACTATGCTATTGTTAGATGTATAGTGTACATCTACTAGTGTACACTGAGTACAACTACACAATGGAATAATATGCTATTGTTAGGAAAAAGAGACTCAGAGACATTGGGCAGAGCTGCTACTGGATCTCCTTGTGCCCAGCAGCTCATGAGGCACCCAGGAGGGATGGTGAGTTCTAGCCCTGGCCCACCACCCCAGCAGAGCCTCACAACAAGCCAGACGCCCCCCCTACTCCATGAGGGGGCCTCCGTTTTCCACATCCAGACTTCCCCCTCGTCAGAACTCCACCCAGCAGACCAGCCTATCACAGCCCGGCTCGCGTGGCCACGCGGTTCATCAATAAATGCTGGATTTTTAGATGACTACAAGAGTATGCTACCCACATAGGCAGAGCCTGGCAAGCTACCCGTGTCGTATTTGATATGCCAAATACCAGTAACTGTTATAGACCTCATTCCCATCACCTGATGGAATGGTTTGAGGCTCTTTATGTTCCTGGAGCAAGCAGGTTCCCTTGGGCTCTACTTGCATGAGACAGGTCATATGGAGATGTTACTGGTTCCAGCTCGAGCAAATCGATGATGAACAGGAAGACAGTGATACAGTAATACAGTGTTAGGAAAAATGAATAAATGCAATTTGCCTATAAATGGATGGACATGGAGAGTATTGGGCTGAGTGGAATTAGAAGGAAAAGGACACATATAGAATGACTGCATCCATTTGTGGGATATAAAGAAAATAGCATGAGACTACTCTCCAAAGTCAGGAAAACCAGGCTAGGAGGAATTGACAAGGGCTGGAATCTACCACAAACGTGTGGAGAGTGGGGAGTAGGTTAGAGAAGAGACTATTTTGACAATAATTTCTGGAAATAATATCAATAGCCTGGATCTAAAATTGAAAGTAGTTAAAGGAATATACTTGATAACCCTTCAATGTCTAATTTTGCCACACACAATGTGCAAAAAGAAGAGAGAGAGAGAAAGACAGAGATAAGAGAGAGAAGAAAAGTGCCTACTTTGTACCTGTTCTGTGACGGTGTGTGGGAGGGAAACAGGGCACACTGGTTTTGGGAAATGTGCATTGGTGGAGGAATGGGTGTTGAACACTATATGACTGAAACCCAATTATGAAAACTTTTGTAATGGTTTATTGCATGGTGGTTCAATATAAAAATAAACCTGCCGAAAAAGAATAAACCTGCCGTGGGCTAGCCACAATGTGTAAAAGAAGAGGGAGAGAGATGCAGAGACAGAGAGAGAAAAGGAGGAAACAGGACTACCTGCTATTGAGGAAGCCTGGGGGTGGGCGGGAGGGGTGGGGTACATTGGTGGTGGAAATGGGGGACTGGTGGGGGATGGGTGCTGGAATACTGTATTACCAATAACCAATTATGAACACCTTTGTAATTGCATGTCTCACGGTGGTATAATAATTTTTTTTTAAAAAAGAATAAACTTGCCTAAATAGGGCATTGCACTAGATGCCCTTAACCTTAACCTTTGGGAGCTAAGGAGCAAGCACTAATTAGTAGCAAACACAATATGGTAAGTACATTCTTTCCTATAAAAGAATTTTAAAATTCTAAGTAGAATGTAACAATTTCTACAGCCTTCGTTATACTTTATTTCTCACATATTCTGGTTCTCTAAAATTTGATTTTAATTATATGAATATACACTTTGAATAGTTCCACGGTGTTATTTAATAAAATTCACCCATCCAAACCAATACATCTATCCTATTATTAGTCTTTTAAACTCTGCAGGCTTAGCTAATAGATAAAAGCAAGCTATGGCAGCAATTAGCAGTCTAAAAAGACCCCAATCCCCTTACTTCTCTAGTTTATTCTAGCTGTTGGCTCTGTTTTGCTTGTTTCCTTACTTTTCCTGCCTTCCACACTTTTCCTCTGCCATTACAGGAGCTCCATCTTGGTTGTATGACCTTTACTTTTCAACTAAAATCCAGTGAACCGCACGAGTTGATTAAATTCCATATTAGCGTTGCAATAAATGAAGCTGGCTATCTTCAATGGTCTTCCATGAGCTTCTAAATTTTATCTTAGTAAGATGATGAAATTATTTTCACTTGGCTTCTAAGTGTACGTAGTGCAACCCACAATGTGTGGGAGAAGGAGGAGAGAGAGAGGGAGAGGAGAGGAGATAAAGAACCTGCCATTTAGGCAGGATGTGGGAGGGGGAGGGAATTGGGGACATGGGTGGTGGCTGAGGGGCACTGGTGGAGGGCGGGTGCTGGAACACTGTGTGACCGAAACCCCCAAGCGTGAACAACGTTGTAATTGTATATCTCATGGTGGTGTAATAAAATGTTAAAAAAAAATTATTTGCACCTAGGTCCTCCAACACAAGATGGTATTATTATTGACCACTGAAGGAAGCTGGGATAATTAAGAGAGCCTTCATAGTTAAAAGTTCCACAAGACAGAAATTAATTCACAGTGCTAATAACAATCAGCATCAATTAGTTGCTACTCACTCAACCCAACACCAAGGGTGGAGTTAGAGAGATGGGGCAATAACAAGTAAAACCCTTTCTTTATTTAAAAAAAATCGATTCACTGTGTGATACACTGGTTTCAGTCACCAAAACCCGTTTCTCCACCAGTGTACATTTATCACCACCAATGAAAAATCTTAAGGTGTTCTAAGTAACTTAAGCAACCAGAGGTTTAATGTCAACAAAAGATACAGCATTAAATATGAAATTAAGAGAAAAAAAAGAACTGAGTTCAAGTTTGGTACTAGTCATAATCTTCATTAAATATAGACTTGATTCTCAAGACTTGATATAGTTCTTGATTCTCATGAGAAAAATTTAAGCTTTCTCTTTTGGTTTGTATTTAGCCACAACAGGTGATATTCAGGGATTACTCCTGGCTCTGCACCCAGTAGTCATTCTGGCAATGTTCAAGGGAATATATGGGATGTCAAGGATGGAACCTGGGTCAGCTGAGTGAAAGAAAGCATTTTACTTGCTGTACTATCTTGCCAGCCCTTAAGCTACTCTTTTTAAAAAATCTAGACTTTTTATAAAAAGTATGCTATCACTTTTATGTGAGATTTACTATATATGGATGAGCAAGTGCAATGGTTTAATGTGGGATACCTTGGTCCCAAAGTATAGGGAGACCAGCAGGGGTGGGGAAAGAGGGACAAGAGTAATATGAGAATCAGCAGGCACAAGGGTCAATGTACAATGGTGATTTGACGGAATGACAGAGCTAAATATCCAAATCATAGAGTTAAATATCAAATAACAACAAAATCATGAGGCCCAAACTTTAATAAACAAACTTTAAAAGGTCCCTGTTGAGATTGCAGGCTAGAGGGGTGGATAGGTGAGGGAACATGAGAACACTGGTGGAAGGAAACTGCCCATGGCTGTGGGATCGGTGATGAAGCAAAGCATATCTAAAACCAAACTATGAATAACTTTGCAATCAAGGTGCTTTAATAAATTTTAAAAAATTAATAATAAAGGCTGAACTCTTGGTACCAGAGAGATAGTATAGAGGTTATGGAGTATAGAGCCTTGCATGTGACTAACCGGGGTTTGATCTTTGGTATTCCATATGGTCTGAGTCCATCGGGTACAATCCCTGAGTAGAGAGCCAGGACTAAGTCCTGAGCTCTGATCAGGTGTTCCCCTGGGGCTTTATGGTTTTTAATAACTAGAAATCTACATCTACATAATGAAGACCAAGCCACTGATGTTGGCAGCCAAGTTAATTGTCAGCTGCATGAAATGAATTCTTGGTCAGGGTAGGTTCATCCAATCTGCTCCAGTTCTTATGATGATGAAAATAAAATGAAACCCCCCCAATTCTCTAACTTTGTGAGCCAGTGACTTCCAAAGATGGAATCTTAAGAAGGTCCTCAGTGGCACTCAGCTGTTCATTTTCCTTATTTCTCACTGGTCATTCCTTTCAATATGACACAGGGATCGTTATGTAAGTTTTAAGCCTCTTAATAAAATTGCTCTACTTCTCTCATAAAACAGCTCTGGATTGTGAGACAAAGAGCTCAATATAAATATTGGTTCTACCATTTCCTAGTATCTGTAATATCTTGCCTTGACTGATTTTTAATGGATACTATTGGAAATATTGTAACATTTAACATAAAATATGACAAGAAAGAGTTTCTAGTCCTAAAATAGGTAATTGATATAGTGATACTATAATAAGTAGGAATAAGTATTTAATGAAAAATATTAAGTACTGAATACTGAAATATAATGGAACAATTTAAATTTCCTCCTCTGTATTGATAAATATCCTTCTAGATCTCCCTTTTGAGGTAGAGGTATACGTCTATCTAAAACCAAACCTTAGGTTAGTGTTTAATGTAGTATTAAGTTTGAAACATTGCTCAATTTTTAGTCTTTCCTACAAATTCTTTTTTTCAGTTAAGCACTACATTACTATTGCCAGAATTTTGATTACTCCATATTCAGCTTCACATTGGTTTCTCATTTTTCACTCAATATTCTATTGTAAGAATATTTCCCCAATAATTTGGGCATCTTTTAAAACAGGATTTCAATGCTTATATTATTCTCAATAGTCTATAATTTATATAAATAAGCCTTTATTATTAAACATAAAGATTGTTTCGATTTTCACTGTTATAAATGATACTGTGATTATTATCCTCACAAATAAATCTTTATCTGCATCGTGATTCTATCCACAGGACAGAATTCTATACGCAGACAGAAACTATATTTTAAAGGCTCTTTACACACATTATTGAATTGCTTTCCAGAAAGATTATACCAATTTATACACCCACCAGCTGTGTTTAAAAGATGGTTCACCATTCTCACACTGTCATTAAGACATTTCCTGCTAAATTTTCAATCTCTCTATCTCTCAGAGTTCTTACAACAAATATCTAAAAATATATTCAAGTATTTACCTCCTGAAAAATAATAATTTTTACCTAGTTGCAGTCATTTAGTTCCATCCTATACTCCTATTCACAGTCAGGTTTCCTGAGGCATGATTAGTCTTCAACCTTGGTCTGCATCATCAAATCTTCCTACTGTCATCTTAATTGGGCTCCCATCTCTCCATTAGTAAATAGTACCAATGACCTCCTAACTATATTGTCAGCAAATTATTCTTCTCCTTTAAAGTATATAATACCATTAGCTTATTCTAGAAATTCTGAACTCCCCTTTGTTTATGAGACACCATTTTCTTCTGTTTTACTTCATTATTCTTCAACCATTATTTTCCAGGGCTACTATGTAGGTCATTTTGTTCTACTCTAGCTTATTTAATAAAAAAATGATGGCTATAATAACCTATACCTAAAAATCTCCAAAATTTCCCTATAGTCAAACTTCAGTAAAACGAACAGCAAACATTACAGCAATAAACATACATACCATATGTTCATTTGGGGTATATCGTTGGAATTTTAATGTCCAATGGTCTGAAATTTAATTTGTTCTAAAATTATATTTAATTGCAATTTTATTGTGTTTTAAGTAATATGGTTGCAGTAATGTTAATACTTATGATCTCAAGTACAAACCCACCACCACCAATATGCCCAAGACTGTCCATCCCTGCCCTTGAATCAACTCTCCTACCCATGACTCTCCTGGTGCAGAGTACTGCTATCCACGCCATTGTTTAAGAAATTTAAATATAGTCTAATATAAGTCATTTTATTTTTATAAAGTAAATGTTATAATCTTCAGTCCTACACAAGTGACTGTCTCTATTACACTTCAATCTTATTTCACCCTCAATTATATTTATCTCAATGACACATAAATTCTTCCCATTTTAAACTTATTCAACAGTAATAGACCTCATTCCCATGACCTGATGGAATGGTTTGAGGCTCTTTATATCCCTAGTGCAAGCAGATGCCCTTGGACTCTACTAGCATGAGACAGGACATATGGAGATGTTACTGGGGCCCACTCAAGCAAATTGATGATGAATGGGAAGACAAGTGACAAAGAACATCACAATTTGCCTCAAATATCTATGACTTTCTATTTCCACCCCTATCATATTCCACCCACAGAATACAAAGTATACTAACCTACCCAGCAAGAACTACTAAACACTTGGAACCAGTTTCACAGAAAATTTCAAACTAAAACTTTCTCAATTTTTAGAAAAAATTGGTCTTTTTCTTTCCTTGAGATTTTTATGAAACACTTAACGCTCTCTTCTCTTATTCAGTACTAGAATCACGATCTTCCCGTTCATAATCTATTTGCTAGAGCGGGCACCAGTAATAACTCCATATGTCCTGTCTCATGCTAGTAGAACCCAAAGGCATCTTCTTGCTCCAGGAACATAAAGAGCCTCAAACCATTATATTAGGTCATGGGAATGACCTAATATAAATGTTACTGGTATTTGGCATATCAAATACAACACGAGCAGCTTGCCAGGCTTGCCGTGCGGGTGGCATACTCTTGTAGTAACCTCTAAATAAAGCATTTATTGATGAACCGTGCGGCCGGATTAAAAAAAAAAACTGCTACAAGGTGGGGAGTCGATGATCTGGGCTGTGATAGTCTGGTCTGCTGGGTGGAGTTGTGAAGAGAGGGAAGTCCAGATGTGGAAAATGGCGGGCCCCATGGAGTAGCGGGGGTCATCTGGCTTGTTGTGAGGCTCTGCTGGGGTGGCAGGCCAGGGCTAGAACCCGCCATGCCTCCCAGGCGCCTCTTGAGCAGTTTGGCACAGGGAGCAAGTAGCAGCTCTGCCCCATGCCTGAGAGTCTCTGGTTCAGCATACCTGGGCCAGATTGAAAAAAAAACTTTTTATTCTTAGAGGACAGAGCAAATCCATCTGGGGACTGGGGACTGGAGTTCTGAGACTGCACTTTCTCCTCTGGATGGTGGGCCAACCCAGGGTAGGCTATGTTTGGCAGGGCATGTGGTGGTTTGAAATCTGTCTGGCTTCCCAGCTGGACCTCAGGCCGATCTCCCCAGAACAGATGTCTAGGATCATTGAGGAATTGCTGGTTGCGCTGGCATATTAGGGCAAGTCTGTACCGTCCATTGCTGCCCTCAGTGGCGTCTCTGGCGCTGGGTGCAGGTCAGGCCTGGGATGAGCAAGGAAGAGCAGCCACGACACAGAGTCCTCTTCACCGAGGGATTGTGCCACAGGACCAGCGGCTTCACAATTGTTCTCTAGGTGAGGCAGTAAAACCCCGCCAGTGCCTGGTTGTCGGGTCCTGCGCTAGCAAGCAGTGGGCAGCCTGGTACAGGAAGCTGAGGCGCTGGAAGGCCTCACGGTCCTTCACCGGGGCAGCCATGAGCACCGCGCCATGAGCACAGTACTAGAATGCTCCCCACAATTTATATACATATTTTTCTTCCAATAAATGGGCAGTCCTTAATGAAACACTTAACATCTTTCCTCCTATGCTGTACTAGAATACTTCCCAAATTAATATACATATTGGTCTTACAGCAAATTGGAAGCCCCTGAAGGAAATTACCTTTTCTCTAGTTTGGTTTAACTCTAGTATAGAGAATTTATCAAGAGATTATGTAATTTATTGGAAGTCATTGTGTCAGGTTAAAAAAATAAATGTTGGGGCCGGAGTGATAGCCCAGCGGGTAGGGCGTTTGCTTTGCACCGGCCGGGCCCATGCCGACCCGGGTTCGATCCCGGCATCCCATATGGTCCCCCAAGCACCGCCAGGAGTAATTCCTGAGTGCAGGGCCAGAAGTAACCCCTGAGCATCGCCGGTGTGACCCAAAAAGAAAAAATAAATAAATAAATAAAACAGAGTCAGGCATAGCCCTTGAGTACTGCTGGGAATGGCTCAAAAAATAAGCTAAATAAAATATAATAATTAAAAAAAATAAAAAAATAAATGTTAAGGGGTTGAGACTATAGATCAGTGGAACAGCACACACTTTTGATATGTAATATATATTGATCCTCCATAACACACACACCCAGACACACATACGCATACACATAGACAAAACACAACTTCATGACAAAATAATAGATACAGAAAACTTTAGAGTAAGGGTTTACAGTTTCTGTCACTGTCTTCCTGTTCATCATCGATTTGCTTGAGTGGGCACCAGTAACATCTCCATATGTCCTGTCTCATGTGAGTAAAGCCCAAGGGCACCTGCTTGTTCCAGGAACATAAAGAGCCTCAAACCATTCCATCAGGTCATGGGAATGAGGTCTATAATTGTTACTGGAATTTGGCATATCAAATACAACATGGGTAGCTTGCCAGGCTCTGCTGTCCGGTAGCATACTCTTGTAGTCATCTCTAAATCCAGCAATTGTTGATGAAGTGCGCAGCCAAAGTGGCCACACAAGTGGGGCTATGATAGGCTGGTCTGCTGGGTAGAGTTCTGACGAGGGGGAAGTCCGGATGAGGAAAATGGAGGCCCTCATGGAGTGGGGGCGCATCTGGCTGGTTGCGAGGCTCTGCTGGGGTGGCGGGTCAGGGCTATCACCCGCCATCCCCTCCTGGGAGCCTCGTGGAGCAGCTGGGCACAGGGAGAGCCAGTAGCAGCTCTGCCCCATGTCTGTGAGTCTCTGGATCAGCATACCTGGGCTGGATTTAAAAAGACTGCTGCAGGGTGGATCTCGATGAGCCGGGCCGTGATAGGCTGTTGCTGGGTGGAGTTCTGACGAGGGGGAAGTCTGGATGTGGAAAATGGAGGCCTTCATGGAGTGGGGGGGGGTCTGGCTTGTTGCTAGGCCCTGCTGGGGTGGCAGGCCAGGGCTAGAACCTGCTATCCCTCCTGGGTGACTCGTGAGCGGCTAGGCACAGGGAGAGCCAGTAGCAACTCTGCCCCATGTCTGTGAATCTACAGTTTCTACTAAACTATAATTATTAGAAAATTTTAAAGGTAGGATAAAATACATATAAATCATAGTGTCTTATAAACCAACTATGTGTATGGAAAAATTCAAATAAACAATCCAACTACAATTACTTCAAGAAAGATCAAATACCCAAATACCTAGAAGTGCTTCTATCAAAGGTATTAAATCCCTAGGTACCAAACTGTGACATAACAACAGAAAAGCCTCAAGTAATGGAAAGGCATTCTGTGCTTATAGAACTGAAAATAAACATAATTAAAAGTAGCTATATTATCTAGTGCAATCTACATATTTAATAAACCCCCTATCAAAATACTAATCACATTTCATAAGGAAATAGAAAAACAACTGCAAAATTTGTGTGGAATTACAAATGACCTCTAAAGATTCAAAATAATCCTGAGAGAAAAGAAGAAAAATAGATGCACCATGCTCCTAGACTCTATATTATTATGCAACAGTAATTGAAAAAGCATGGTGCTGGAACATACAGATGACCAAATTAATGGAATGGAACAGTGCCCAGGAATAAATTCACACTTACCTGGATAACCATTTACCTGGATATCCATTTGTGATGGATACAATTTATACAACAGAGAATGGGAAGCATTTCAACAAACGGCATTTAAAAAAAATTTTTTTTGCTCTTTAGGTCACACCCAGCAATGCTCAGGGGTTACACCTGGTTCTGCACTCAAGGATTACTCCTGGCAGTGCTCGGAGACCATATGTTATGCAGGGGATGGAAAACGGGTCTGGCCGCTGCAAGGCAAACGCCTTACCTGCTGTACATCACTCGGCCCAACAAAAGGTATTAAGACAGTACGATCACGATCACGATCACGATCTTCCCGTTAATCATCTATTTGCTAGAGCGGGCACCAGTAATATCTCAATATGTCCTGTCACATGCTGTAGAGCCAAGGGCATCGGCTTGGTACAGGAACATAAAGAGCCTCAAACCATTATATTAGGTCATGAGAATGATCTAATATAATTGTTACTGGCATTTGGCATATCAAATACAACACGAGCAGCTTGCTAGGCTTGCCGTGCGGTAAGACAGTACATTCATATTAAAAAGAGTATCTTAACCATCACTCCAAGAATTAAATTCAAATGGATTAAATACTTGGTTATAATATCCAAATCCATAGAATAAAGCATAAGACTTAAAATCAAGGCACAGTTGGAGAGTCAACTCGATGAAGGGGAAAAAAACAAAAATAAACAAATGGGACTATATCAAATTTCAAAGTGTCAAAGAAGGTCTGGAGACAAAAGTGAATTTAGGAATCCTCCATCTCCATCACTGAATAGTCCCCAAAGCACTGCTAGGAAATGCATTATGCTGGGGCCAGGCCTTGAACACTGCTGGGTGAATTCTCAAATAATTTTCTAAATTGTAAAAAACAAAACAAAACAAACAAAAACCCAAAAGAGCTATCAAAAATATAAAAGGGACCCTAGAAATTTAGAAAGAGAACTGCATACCATACATTTAACATATATCCAAAGTGTATAAAAGACTCACAGAACTTAATGATAAAATGAAGTGACCCAATTTTAAAAATAGATAAAATAACTACATAGATATTTCTCTAAAGAAGAATATGATGTGCAGGCACTGAAGTGATAGTTAAAGTGTGTCGGTTGCTTGCCTTGCATGCAGCTGAGCTAGATATGCCCTATGGTCCTTCAAAGCCTGCCAGGAGTGATATCTGACAGCAAAGCCAAGAGTAAGACTTGAGCATTACTGAACGTGGCCCCAAAGCATACAAAGAAACAGTAGAATCCCTGAACAACAAAATAACAGCAGTTGAGTGAAAATTAGGAGATACAACATGAGGAGGAAAATGTCCACATACATGGTCAAATGAAAGGGCAACTGTCACTGTATCACTGTCTTCCCGTTCATCATCGATTTGCTCGAGCAGGCACCAGTAATATCTCCATATGTCCTGTCTCATGCAAGTAGAGCCTTAGGGCACCTGCTTGCTCCAGGAACATAAAGAGCCTCAAACCATTCCATCAGGTCATGGGAATGAGGTCTATAATTGGGCAAAAGATAATTTAAAAAACATATTCAATGGTAGTATAAAATTTCTAAGGTCAATAGTATTGATTAAAGGTCAGAAAAAGGTTTTAAATATAATTTTAATTGCAAGATTAAATTTAAATTGAAATATTAAAAATATTTAAAATAGGCCTAAACTTTAAACATAGAAAGGTGCCCTGTCAAGCTTGCCGGCTGGAGGGCACGTTTGGTATATGGGACAGAAACTGGAACGCTGGGGAAGGGAAGTTGATACTCATAGTGGAATTGGTGCTACAGTAATGTGTGTCTAAAACTCAATAATGAATGACTTTGTAAATCACAATGTTTTAATAAAAAATTAAAATTCACACCAAAAAGAAAAGAAGCTTAAAATAATGGTAGTATTAGCGTTAGTAGGGTGTTAAAATCCTTTTGGCAGTGATCCTGAAGAGAACATTTTGGGTGTGTGTCACAAGATGGAACATGAAGCAATTTAGTTCCTAAAATGTTATCAAAGAATATGTATAAATATGCAAGATAAGCATCTATTTAATATATATAAATTGTAATAAATGTGTAAACTTGAAGACCATAACATAATTGTACTTCTTAAACTAGCAAAGAATCTGATTTTTCTTGGATGCTCATCAGTAAGAAGCTACTCAGCATGATGAAAATGTACTACATAGATTCATAACCTTCTACTAAAAAGAAAAAAAATTATTTATAGTATTATTTCATTTTATAGTTTAAGATGTAATGTCAATTTGTATTCACTAGGAGGGAACAATAAGGAATGTCCATGCTCACTGAAAGACAGTGTTAGTAATGACATAATCAAAATGTTAATGTATTATAAGAAATAGCTATTATTTTCATTTTTATAGTGTGATAGCTGGATTTTCTATAATAGAAATGTATGATATATCATAGCCCATAAGATGCTTTATAATTTGAATAAAGTAAAATCAAAAGTCCCTTTCCATTTCATATTGAGTAAAATCCATTTCACAAATGTCAAGTTTTCTTCTCACCAAAACACTTTCTGCAAACATACTCATAATATAACATTGAAAATTGCTTATTTAGTTTCAGTCATCATACAGTACACCAAAAGATAGCACTGAGTGAAAACAAAGGGAAAGGAAACTACAACCAGTATTTCTACATGGAATAGTAAGAACTGTGGCCAATTAACACCACAGAGTCTCAAATTATCAGTGTTCTTACCAAGAATCATTCTATTTTAAATTCTGACAACAAGGTAAACTCTACAACAAGGTACTACGCTGCTACTGACAGGAGCACTGTGCCCCAGCTTCCTTGTCCCATTAGAGATGGGTTATTTCCGATTGTGTGCTTAGCATACATTTATATTATTTATATATGATATCAAGAGGTTCTTGAACTAGATAGCCAAACACATAATAACCATAATAACGGTTCAAATATATGCAAACTAATCCAATATGCCTAACATTTAGCAATGTTATCTATCTGCTGTTATTTATCTGCTTTCCTAAATTAACTGGAATGCTGGATACAAATGGATTACCCTAAATAATGAATTTGAAAAATGAAAAAAGTACCCTAGCTTCCTTCTTACTGACACACCACATACTGCATTCAAGGTACACTTAACAGAGTTCTTTCTCTAGAGAACTTATAGTGACTGGCCATGGATAATTATCAGAATCAAGATGAACAGGAATGATTCATTCCACCATGAGCTTTATTCCCTATTGTTACACATAGACCACACTAATTGGTAAAGGTATATCCAGGATTGATATCGAATACCAGATTAGAACTTTGGAGGTATCAGAAGGACTTTTAACAGCAGATAAACCAAAACTAGAATCCAAAGAAACTTTGAAGAGGAACATTGCCCAACTTGAAAAAATGGCAGAGTGAATACACTCAATAATTCTAAACATCAGACCAGAGGAAAAGTAAGTCATTAGTCAGTCACATCAATCAGTGGTGGAACACTTTGCTGTGTGAGGCTCTGAAATCAAGTTTCTCTCTCTTTCTCTCTCTCACTCTCTCTCACACACACATACACACACACACACACACCCCTCATGACCCCTCATGACATATTTGTGACTCATGTTTTCCTAAAAAAATATGAATGAGAAGGATTCACAAAGCAGGTAACATTCTGAAAGGTCATCTAGGGGCAATTTGAAGACAAGAAATAAGGAGATGCATGCTTTGCCTAACCTTGGATATTGGTATCATACTATGTATATATATATATATATATATATATGTGTGTGTGTGTGTGTGTGTGTGTGTGTATGTGCATGTGTATATATGATTTTATTTGAATCCACTATTTTTCTGCCATTTAAATTTTATGTACTTTTCTTTTATTGGTCTTTTTTCTTGTACAAACATGTGTGTGAATAAACTAAAATGTTAACAGAAATAAAAAAGAAATAAGGAGATGAAGGTTTAGCAAAGGAAAGCAAAAATTACATTCTGAAGAATTGACTGGGCTCAATGCTGGTGCTGGAAATGATCTTAGTAGGTGAGATGAGGGAGGTAAGATGAAAGAGATTTGGCAATAAATGAGTTTCAAACATCTGCAAAAACATGACAGACTCTATAGAACTGTGAACTAAGTACAGACAGCACCTATAATTTCTGCTCTTCAAAAGTTTCACAGATCTCTAACCACAGTAAATGTGGTTATCAGGGTAAACATCTTGAACATTTTGTTGTGTAAACCATAAATGTGAGTTAAAGACTTTACGAAGATGAATGCTGATGGAACTGCAAAGACAATTGGAAACTACTAATTCCTTTAACCTTAAATTCCAGAACCTTTCTGTCTCTTCATCATTCACAACTATGTGACTTTAGTGTTGGATGCTAATAATCATTTATTCCTTGTCACACAAATTCTTTATCCTCCAAGATAATTAATAAGCATGTCACATTCACTCTGTTCCTGCCACTAAAAATGTTTGTTGTTCTAGTCATGCCTTCCCTTGGAAAAAAATATATTCTCTAAAAGCAGGCTGGTGGAGAGGGGAGGGAAACAGAGACTTTGGTGATTGGAAATGAGCACTGGTGGGGGATGGGTGCTGGAACACTGTGTGACTGACACCCAAACACAAATATCTTTGTATCTGTATATCTCACAGTGGTATAATAAAAAATTAAAAATTAAGTAAATTAGAAAAATAAAGTCAAATATCAAGTATTTTCCCTTTACTACTTCTGGGTTCTAAATATCCTATTAGTGGAAGTGTCAATGCCTTAGATTTCCATATATAAGATTTTCACATGCACTCAAACATCTACCACTACACCTGATGAATAGGTTCTTTCATTAATTCCAGTTCAATGTTCTCCATCCAGTGTTTGGTTTAATCTGGTAGGGCTGTCTCAGGTGTCAGTCTCTTCTATGGTGGCCTCTGTGTATTAACCCATCTCAAAAGTATATAATAGCAAGCAACATCCATTTGGTTTTCTTTTGATTTGGTCATTAACACTAATATAACTAATATAACTAATATAACACTAAGTTGAGAAAACAGAAAAGGAACAATTCATAACAAACTGAACTATACTTAGGCACAGAAGTCATACATTGTTTAACTTTGAAGCTTTGAAGGAATGTACTAATCAGCTGTCAAAGGTATAGTCCTCTTTGTGTTTAATTAGGTGACAGATAAAAGGCACATGCCAACAATACACTGAAAAACATAATGTAGAATTCTCCAGGATATGAATTCAGTTACTTGATTGATTACACTCACAAACAACAAATGGAATTGCATCAATATAAAACATTTTTACTTATCAAAATAAACTTGAAACAAAATAAAGATACCCTACTATTTAGGAGAAAATATTTTCACCTCTTTAATAAGCAAAATAAATTACATCCAAGTTCAATCCCTGGTACTGCCTGGTAAATTGAGCATTTTGGTAAATGAGTCCTTAGTACTTAACTGTAAGTAGTCCCTGAGCACAGTTATATGTGCACCACACAAAAATAAAATAAAAAATGTACTGGGGAAAAAATGTAGTGTAAATACCACTCCTCCCCCCCACACCTCATCAAGCTTTTGACACTCCCAAGTAACAGTAACTGATAGTTCTTCATAAACTCCAACCTTTCATTTTATAATTTCTACTAAATCTCAATAAAGATTATTAAAATACCCAAAGACTTGTATTCTCTCTTGACTATTCAATAAAAAAAATAAACAATACTTTCACAAATCCTCCCTAAGTCACCTAAAACAAGACCAAATCAGATTAACCTATACACTAACAGTTTCCTGTTGAGATAACTCTTTGCAATAAATTTCTAAATTCTTTGTTTTATAAAGTAATAAACTCGATTTTACTTGACTATATGTTTATCGCTAATATTCTTTTAAGGTGGGTATTGACAGTGTTAAAGTTTTAACTGAATGATTAAGGTTTAGGAAGTTGGTAGCACTGACAAACAACAGTGAAAAGTATGTTCACTCTAGGATCCCCGGAGACAGTAATATAATACACACTAGTAGCACCAGAGTGTGAAATTAATTTTGTTTATATTTTTTGTATTTCTCTTCAGGGACATCATAAGAGCATTTTACTTCATAGTAGGCAAATAACAAAATTTAAAATCATCAAACCGGACAAGAAAGGCTAAATAATCTTTTAATCAGTCAGATAAATGTTTCCCATTCCGCTCTCTATTGGACATAGAGAGAAAAAACAAATATATTCCAGTTGAAAATTACACTGAATATATTAGTTTTATGTTTGATACATGACTATAATAGCTTAAATTTTATTATTTAGAATTTTAGTCTTAAGAAGTGACTATATATTATATATTATTGCAAGTACTTTATCCAGGCTCTTATTCATACATAAAAGAGCCCTGCATTGAAGATTTAAGAAATTATTTCCAATTTTTTAGAGTCTCATAGAGGAAAGAAAAGAAAACGAAAAATAATCAGAATCATAGATTCAACCTAACGTAGAAACTAATATGCTTTAATTAAGAGCCTACCTCCATACACATTTAATTTGCTCTTGTTTACAGACAACTCCAATACCAGCTACTATATGGTTTAATAGGATACAAAGTAGAAGCATACTAAGGTGAGACCTGTTTGAGAGGGTAAGAATAAGGAAGTCATCCTAGAAGATATGAAGACAACAGGCATCTCAATCTTCTACCAACAACATTGTTAAATTGTGAAACAGTTTGCTTTGTACATTAAAAGACATAGAGTGAATATATTTTGAATTTGAAAGTTATGTTCTAACATTTACAAAACAGACTTATTATCTAAGCTCTTTACCCTCAAAAGAAACAGTGACCAAGATACAATGACAGTTCACAGAGTAGGAAAGAATATTTACCCAATACCCATCTGATAAGGGATTAATATCCAGGATATATAGGCACTGATAGAACTTTACAAGAATAAAATAGCCAATCCCATCAATAAATGTGGAGAAGAAATGAACAGAAACTTCCAAAAAGAAGAAACTCAAATGACCGAAAGGCATATGAAAAAATGCTCATCATCACAAATCATCAGAGAGACGCAAATCAAAACAACAATAAGATACCATCTCACACCATAGAGACTGGCACATATGCAAAAGAGCAAGAACAACAAGTGCTGGCATGGGTGTGGGAAGAAAGGGCCTCTCATCCACTACTGGTGGGACTGTCGACTGCTACAGCCTTTTGGAAAAGAATATGGGCATTCCTCCAAAATATAGATGGAGCTCCCAATTGACCCAGCCATACCACTCCTGGGAATATAACTTGGGCAGTCAAAAACACACAGAAGAAACACTATCTGCACTTCGATGTTCATAGCAATACTATTTGCAATAGCCAGAATCTGTAAGCAACCAGAGTGCCTGAGAACAGACGATTGGATAAAAAACTGTGGAACGGAACATCTACACAATGAATACTATGCAGCTGTCAGGAAAACGAAGTCATGAAATTTGCCAATAAATGGATGGACATGGAGAAGATCATCACTATCACTATCACTATCTTCCCGTTGATCATCTATTTGCTAGAGCGGGCACCAGTAATATCTCCATATGTCCTGTCTCATGCTAGTAGAACCCAAAGGCATCCACTTGCTCCAGGAACATAAAGAGCCTCAAGCCATTATATTAGGTCATGGGAATGACCTAATATAAATGTTACTGGTAATTGGCATATCAAATATGACACAAGCAGCTTGCCAAGCTTGCCGTGTGGGTGGCATACTATTGCAGTCACCTCTAAATAAAGCAATTATTGATGAACCATGCGGCCGCTAGTGGCCGCATGAGCTGGGCTGTGATAGTCTGGTCTGCTGGGTGGAGTTATGACGAGAAAGAAGTCCGGATATGGAAAACGGCAGCCCCCATGGAGTCGGGGGCCGTCTGGCTTGCTGTGAGGCTCTGCTGGGGTGGCAGGCCAGGGCTAGAAAACGCCATGCCTCCTGGGTGCTTCAGGAGTGGTTGGGCACAGGGAGAGCAAGCAGCAGCTCTGACCCATGTCTGAAAGTCTCTGGTTCAGCATACCTGGGCAGGATTGAAAAAAAAAAAACTGCTGCAGGGTGGGTGTTAATGATCCGGGCTGTGATAGTCTGGTCTGCTGGGTGGAGTTGTGACGAAAAAGAAGTCCGAATGTGGAAAATGGCAGCCCCCATGAGATGATTTTAATTAGCCAGTGGGAAAAGGACATATATAGAATGACTGCATTTTTTTGCAGGATATAAAATAATAGCATGATACCAATATCCAAAGTCAGTGAAAACATGATCAGGAGGCCTTGTCAGTGGATGGAATCTACTGCAAGTGTTTGGGAATCAGAGGTTAGGTAGGACAGAGAAAGGAATAGTGTACTAATAATTGTTGTAAATGATAATATCAGCCTAGAACTGGGCATTTAATGTAGACAAAGGGACATACATGATAACCTTTAAATGTATTATTGCAAGCCACAATGCGTAAGAGAAGGAAGAGCGAGACAGAGAGACAGAGAAAGAGAAAGAAAGAGAAAGAGAAGACAGAGAGAAGAGACAAAGTGCATTCCATAAAGGCAGGCTGGGGGGGGGAGGGAATGTGGGGGCACTGGTGGTGGGAAATGGACACTGGTGGAGGAATGGGTGCTGGAACACTGTATGACTGAAACCCAAACAAGACCATTTTGTAATTGTATGTATCACGGTGATATAATAAAAAAAAAACTTTTTTTAAATAAACAATTTGTTTCAAATTTTCATGAAGAACTTTCAGACTGTAGTAGTAAAAGCTACAGAGATGAAATTGGTCACTATTAAATTGCACACACACGAAAGGGAAAAACCCATAAAAGTACAGTAAAGCAAGCAAGAAAATACAGATCCAAATACCATAAAAAAGTAAGAAATCCTGGTGAGATAACTATACTCCTAAAATAAGCAGAATTCCTGTTGGCTTAAGCAACAATTTGAAATGACTTCTATTTTAGCACTTCCATATTCTGAAATATATTAGGTCTGACTGATGAAGTCTCCTCTAACCTTCAAATCATGTCATGTGGTCCAAGGAGCATAGCACTGTGTCTTAAAAATTCCAGGTTCTTTACAAGGGAATTATATTGACATTTGAGAAGACAATACAACATCACATCCAAAAAGTTTCTCCTAAAAAACTACCTTTTAAATTGCACAAATCACCTTTTGAAAAGTATAATTGATAAAGCAAAATAAAATTAGTTTTATTCTTTCGCATGTGACTTTCTCAATGTCCCCAGCATCCCTGTGATTCCTATATACCACACCGCTTTGCAAAAAGTACTACATGAAAACAACCACATACTCATTGACGGATAGCTAAATGGATATTCTCAATGGAATAAAAATATAAAGCTCAGAAATAAAAAAGATGAAGCATTGATGTTTGCAAATACATGAACAGAATTTATGATGGCCATGCTAAGCAAACATATCAGAAAGAAAAAACACTGCATGGTTTCATGTATGTGTGTAATGAAAGCAACTAATGTGATACGAAAAGCAAATACTGGAAAATGAAGCAAATAATTTTAGACTCTGACTCCCACCCATTCAAAAAAATTGCTCTTAGAGAATAATAGGGTGGAAAGTGAGAATGCGCCTGCAAAAATCACGTATTTTTAGTTTGAGCACAAATGAATCCATCAACATTCATTTGTAAGGTTAATAAAGATAAAATAAAGTCTTAAGGTATGAAGATAAGGTACAAGAGTACTTGTTGACCTCAGAGGACACATAGAAAGTGGTCTCTGAGGTATTTTATAAGATGTAATCTGAAATACTGAGAGCCCACATACTATCCTAGAAAGTTTATGATGGGAGAGAGGGAGGGAAGAAGAAAAGAGGAGGAGGTGGAAGAGAAAGAATAAGAAGAGGGAAGAGGAGGAGGAGGAAGAGGAAGAAGAGGAAGAGGAAGAAGAGGAAGAGAAAGAGGAGGAGGAAGAAGAGGAACAGGAACAGGAAGAGGAAGAGGAGGAGGAGAAAGAAGAAGAAGAGGAACAGGAACAGAAGAGGAGGAGGGAAGAGGCAGAGGAAGAAGAGTAGGGAAGAGGAAGAAGAGGAAGAGGAAGAAGAGGAAGAGTAGGAAGAGGGAAGAAGAGGAAGAGTAAGAAGAGGAAGAGGGAGATGAAGAGAAAGAAGAGGAGGAAGAGAAGGAAGAGGAGGAAGAGAAGAAAGAGAAGGAAGAGGAGGAAGGGAGGAAGGGGAGGAAGGGGAGGAGGAGGGATGTCTTCTATAGAGGCAGGCTTGAGGAGGGGAGGGAATCTGGGGACATTTGTGTTGGGAAATGTGAACTGGTGGAGGGATGGGTGCTGTAACATTGTATAACTGAAGCCCAATCATGAACAGCTTTGCAAATGTCTATCTCATGGTGTTATAATAATAAAAAAGACATATATCAAATTCCCTGAACACTGCCTTTCTAAATGGCACATATTCCATGCCTTTGTCACTGATGCAGCCCAACAAGGAAATGCCATCATAAACAATTTTTCTTCTTCAAACTGATTTTCACATTACCTGGTATTTAAATTTCATCGGGGCTGCAGCACAGAATATGTAAGTTTGGAACAGCTATCTTGATAGAGGAACATTCGTACTTTTGCTGATCATGGCACTGAAGTTGGGCTGCATACAATTAAGACAGGATTGAAGCCTCTTTATGTGGCATAGCTTTCATACTTTTAATATCTGAGCTCCCAAGTTCACATAAATGTTAATAAAATGAAATTTATCCATATAAAAGCTAAAATAAGTAAGATTTTCAAATCCTTGATTGAAACATCATAATCATCCTTCATTCCTCTCAACATGTCAATGTTATGTTAAGCCCAGGAGTTTTACATAGTCTTTTTTAAAAATGTTTTAAAACAGTTTTGACTTTCTGTTTGATATTAAGTGTTTTATAATCACTTTCCATGAAAAAAAAGCAATCAACTTATTAAGCCATTTTTTTCCTTTTTTGCATGAGCAAATTAAGACTACTTCCTATGAATGTTACCATCGAACTCATACTAATTCTCTAAAAATGCTAAGTTATTAGGAATTACACAATTGGATAATCAAAACTAATTGGTCTAGGTTCTAACGCCTCCAGTGTTAATTATTAATTAGGTACTGTAATATGGAGCCTTACAATCAGTAGCCAAGGGTTGTTATTACCCATATACAAAACACCAGCAGCACTGTTCTGCAGTTCTAAATTACTGATAGTCATCCAAACCTTGTTTATAGATTATCACAAACCACAAAATTTTTCTTAATGTTGCCTTCACAGGTTCTAACAATTCCTAAACTGCCTAAATAAGCAAGAACTTCAGTGCATTTTTGTCCAAATTTCATAATTTGTGAAATTTTTCACAAATTATGACATTTTTCTTCTGTTTTCTTCTTTCCTTAGGATTTTCCCCACAGCAATAATAAAGTCTCCTAAACAATGGCAGGTCATCTGCAAAGGGTAAACATCAGGGTTTGTTTTAGAAGCAAAAAGTTTTCTGAGTTATAAAACCATATAAATGTATTCCATTGAGTATATGTTTTTTAGGTAAAGCAAGATAACTATTGCTTTCTAATTTGAAATATTCTGCCACAAAAAATAGAAAATAGAGGAAAATAAAAAATAATGAAATGTTCCTAGAAGTTTTAGTCATCAGTAGCTGAATAAAAATTCTTTTCCCAGACTGAAAATGATAGTAACAACCAAAACTTCCCCAAACATACTCCATGATTTTGAAACATTTAAATTGTCTAAAACTGCAATTGGTTTGAGGCTCTTCATATTCCTGAATCAACCAGATGCCATTGGGCTACATTGGCACGTGATAGCTCCAATGGAAATGTTACTGGTGCCGCTTGAGCAAATCGATGAATAACCGGATTCAAGTGATCAAGTGAAAACTGCAATCACAAAATCTCATTGTTTTACTCCTTTCTCAAAAAAATTCTTCACACTTATAATTATTCTTCATGAACAACCATAAACCTGGTTTCATTAAGGACTTCTACAAATGGAATTAATGTTCTATTAACATTAGAACATTAATGGGACCGGATGTGGACCTCCATTTTCCACATCCGACTTCCTCGTCAGAATTCCACCCAGCAGACCAGCCTATCACAGCCCGGCTCACTCAGTCGCTTGCAGCTGTGTGGTTCATCAATAAATGCTGGATTTAGAGATGACTACAAGAGTATGCTACCCGCGCACGGGCAAGCTACCCCTGTTGTATTTGTACCGTGTTGTATTTGATATGCCAGATACCAGTAACAATTATAGACCTCATTCCCAAGACCTGATGGAATAGTTTGAGGCTCTTTATGTTCCTGGAGCAAGCAGGTGCCCTTGGGCTTTACTTGCATGAGACAGGTCATATGGAGATGTTACTGGTGCCTGCTCGAGCAAATCAGCAAATCGATGATGAACGGGAAGACAGTGACAGTGATACAGTGATACAAAATGGAGATCACTACACTTTAGCCTGGCACGTTCTGCTTTTGTATGGAATAACAATTCATGATTGTTGAATCATGAATTCAACAATCCATGATTGTTGAAAGGCATAGACAATCTATGCCTTTCTTCTCTCCTATAAATGAGAAAGACTCTACCCAGACCAAGTCAATTTTATAAAATACCCTTCCACTAAAATTCAATATGATTCTATCTGCAGGACCACTGTTTCTTCCCTCTTATTATAAGGACATGTATGCTAGTCATTTTTATCTAGCTTCAGTTGTTTGAAAGTACAAACCAAACTGAAACTTTCCAATGCCACCCAAACTTACTGACTGCCCCTTTACCTACCAGATAGTTTTTGAACATGATTTTAGTATTACACAGTTGTAATCATGTTCATGTTTACGGGGTTTTGCATACAGAGTTACTGCACTTCCACCACTACTAAAGAGACACAACCTATCTATCTCCTTATCTCTTCAATTGAATCCTACCTTTCTACCTCACCCCATACCTGGAAACTTCAGTTACACAGTACAAGTCAAAGAGTATGTTTTCACTGGCTATATTCTATTTATTTACCTCGTGTATCTATATACCACAGATATGTGAGATCATCCAGTATTTGTCCTTTCCTTCTGAGTTATTTTGTTGAACATGATACACCATTGATCCACCCAAGTCAAAGCAAAGTCAGATTTCATCTTTTCTTACAACATAGTAGTCCATAATTTTACATATATCACAATTTATTTATCCACTCATCTGTCATTGGACATTGAATTGTTTCCAAATCTTAGTGCAAAGAGTACTGTGATATACAGAGTAGAATATATCTTATTGGATCAATGTTTTTTTTATGTTCTTGGGTAGATTCCCAAGAAGTGTAACTGTTGCATCATCTTTTACAGATTTTAATGGATCAACTTTTCCACATTAGTGTAAGAGTAAATTTATATAAAAGCATTTTTGCTGAAACAGTTTTAATAGCTCATTTCTTTTTCTAATTGAACCTAGACTGACATATAGTCCATTGACTTTGGACTTGTTTGCTATTTGCTCTAGTCAAGGAAACCCCACACTAACACACATGCTAAGTATCTGAATGTTTTTACATGAGATGGAATAAATTTTGTGCTTTTTCCAGAGCATAATAAGTGCATACTCAATATCTGAAACTAAAAGAAAATGAACAGATACTTGACTATACCTAAACTGAGATACTGAATTAAATTGAATTCAGATGATTTTTATAACCCATCAGAGCCTTAGGAAAGCTGTAGATCTGTAAGTAAGAAAAATATTTTGTGTTGAAAGTCATTATGCTTTACAATAATAACTGACAAATACATATTGAGGATTATTTTTAAAATTATTTTAATCATTTTTGTAGTTTGAGGCTGTTCAGGATAGGTTTCAGCTACAAAACATCCATCCCTACACCAGTGCCAATTTCCCACCACCAATGTGACCCTTTACCCCTCCTGCCACTCATCCCTCTATCCTGTCTCTAAGACAGGTCCTTTCCTTCTCTCTCTCTCTCCCCCCCCCCCCCCCCCCTTGGGTGTTATGGATTGCAATTCAGATAGTGAGAGATTACCATGTTTTTCCCCTACATATTCTGCACTGCTTCTATACAGAGGACATTTAACACTATCTTTGTCACAGTGCTGTTCCCTATCCTAATGCCCAACTGCCTTTTCCTTTAGAGGTTGAAGCAGGCTTCCAAACCATAGACCAAACCTCCTGGCCCTTGTTTCTGCTGTCCTTGGATATTTATTGGTTTCATATTGCCTTTTCCAAACCCACAAAAGAGAGCAATCATTCTGTCTCCTTGTCTCATGTCACTGAGCATGATAAATATTGCTAAATGGTTGTCCTACCTAAAGTACTATAAAGAGTCAATACAAACCTGCTAAAATTCCAATGACATTTTCAAAAGACTTTTTTCCAAAGGAAAAAATCGAGAATTTGCATGGAACCATAAAATGTACTGAATAGCCAAAGCAATTCTAATGGGGGAAAATGGGATGCATTGTATTTCCCAACTTTGGACCAGACTGCAAAGCTATAATATAATAGTATGGTATTAAAATAAAGATAGACATGAAAACTAATAGAACAGAATTGAGAATCCTGAGTCAACTCCCCAGAGGAGGCTTTAAAAGGAGCTAAGCATATGAAATGAAGCGAGGAAAATCTCCTCTTCAACAAATGGTAGTGGAAAAAAGAGGCGTGTAAAAAAGGTAAGATTAGAGCCAAACCCCACATGATTCACCAAAATAAACTCACTGTAAATTAAATATCTAGAGATTATAGTCCCAAGTCTATAAAATAGGTTGAAGAAAACACTGGCAGAATTTTCCAGGAAATTGACTGCAAAGGAATCTCAATGAGGTGACCACAGTGAAAAGACAATAAAAAATAAACCAATAGAGCTACATCATATTTAAAAGTGTATTTACAGTGAAAGAAACTTGAGGTTAAATAAAAAGACATCCCAATAAATAGGAAAGAATATTCGAGCACACTATAGCAGATAAAATGTTGATATACAAGAGCTATAAAACACTAGCAAAATAAATCCAATGGCACATCCACAAATGGGAAAGGAGATGAACACTTTCTAAAGATGCATGGATGGCCAACAGGCATATAAAAAAGTGCTCACTGTAACAAAATGCAAATCAAAAACATCTTAGTCCACGGCAATGGCACATATTTGAAAGCCTGTAAATAGCCAGTATTGACAGCTTTGTGTTGAGAATGATTCATCATGCACTCTTGGTGGGTCTGTCATATGGAAAGCAATATGACATATATATATATACACATACATATATATACATACATATATATATATACATATATATATAAGGAACAGAACTACCATACAACCCAGCAATACAACTTCTTGGATATAACCCCAAATACGAAATCATTAACAAGGATTGTGCATCACATTTATTGACAGATATTTTGGATATTAGTACAATTCCCAAAATATGGAAACAACACAAACACTTATGGATGGATCAGTAAATTGTGGTATATATCACAATGAAATACTACAGAGTTCTGAGAAAAAAAATCATGCAATTTTCAGCAACATGAATGGAACAAAAAAGATACAATGCTGAGTGAAGTCAGTCAAAAAGAAGGGGATAGATAGAGTGATATCTCTCATACTTGAAATTGGCATAATAGCAAGGTAGCAAACAAATGTCCAAAGGCAACATAATGTGAGATTTGATAAACACAAAAGAGTTGGTAGTGTTGGGTTAATGAGGAGCTGCATTGTGATCTTTGGGGGAGAGAGGTGTATACACTGGTGGCATATAATGGTGTTGAAGTTACATACATGAGAAATATTATTAACTGTATTGCAAACCATAAAATATCAATAAAGACATTTTATTTTATTTTTTTCTTTGCTTTTGGGTCACACCCAGCGATGCTCAGGGTTACTCCTGGCTCTGCACTCAGGAATAATTCCTGGCGGTGCTCGGGGACCATAGGGGATGCCTGGGATCAAACCCGGCTGGTATGGGCCGCAGCGCAAGGCAAATGCCCTGCCCGCTGGGCTATTGCTCGGCCTCAAAGATATTTTAAATAGTACATAAATCTTTGATAATGTTCTCTTGATGTATTCTGATTTTCCTAATTTCTATTATTCAGAATCTATTAGCATGTTCTATAATTTTTTCATTCTATTTACAAATTTCTCTGCAAGTAATGATACAGATACTTGAGTTTAATTTTTTCTCTAATGTGATCACAGTTCGCATTTGTTCATATTCTATGTATCTTGGAATCAAACCCACTAGATCTCCTTTCATACTTATGCATTTATATATTTTAGTATTCATTCACTGTAAATTTGATCATTTTTATTCTTGCAATGAAGCTAAGGGAAAGGATTAGGCTAAATGCAAATATTTAATTACTATGATTAAATGCAATTAACTTAATGTTTAAGTTTAAAATTTATAACAAAATGAGTCAGTATAAATGGCATACCTTAATTTTATGAAAAATAATAAGGCTTGTTACATTCTCAAAACATAAATGAGTGAAACAAACTTGGTTATACATGCTTTCATTTATTCATTCATCCATCCATTCAACAAGTACTTCACCATAGTAGTTTGTATTCTATCAATGTAGAAATCACACAGCTGGAGTTCTGCCCCATCTTTTCTAATTATATAGTCAATAGGAAAACATGAATAAAAACATATAAAAACTAGGTAAAATAAAATTGTTCTAGATGTAGGCAAAAATACTACCAGGAAATGGAATACATGTAAAGGCAAAGGCAACAAAAAGTTGTGGATTTTTTAATTGTAATATGATCTGCTCATGATGAGAATACTTTCTCATGGACTGAATTCCTATCATCTTTTGAACCTCTACATTTGATAACCTCTATATGTATTTCTATTTTAACTTTATCTTCATCAAGGTGCCACTTTTAACTTCAACAACTGATGAATTTCCCCGAGTTTGGAAAGATATGTTTTTGAATAATGTTGTATATATATACACACATATATACAATATTATTTATAAATATACACATAATGCTAATCACTTGATCACTTGAATCCCGTTATTCATCGATTTGCTCAAGCTGTACGCCAGTAACATTTTCATTGATCCTATCACTTGCCAATGTAGCCCAATGGCATGTGGATGATTCAGGAATATGAAGGGCCTCAAACCATTCCTTCAGGGTCTTGACAAGGAAGTCTGACCATCTTGCTAGGTGGGGAGCCACATGATCTTTTGACATCCTGTGGGATCCAGTCGGTAAAGTCCAGTTGTCTCCAAATTGCATTACATGTCCAGCCCATCTGATTTTGATGCAGCGGCAAACAAAACAGCATCCCTGATTCTGGAATAAGCGATGGAGGTCAGAACTCCGGATTCCTTCTCTCACTTGAGTCAGGCATGATATTCCAAGCATAGCTCTTTCTCGATTCCTCTCTGGGAGACTGACTAGCATTCTCATCGAGCTTTCATAAGGCCCAGGTCTCGAGGCGTATCTTAATGCAGGGAGAATGAGTGGAGTTGGAAGAGATGTGTCCTGGACCCGGAGGTTCTCGTCCTTTTTAGCTATTTCATTGATGCCTTTGAGGGCATTCCATGCCGCTTCTTTCTCCTGCACAGCTCGGGTTTTAGGTTGTTCATCATGTTGACTTCGACCTAGGTTCACATAACTGCTACATTCAGAGATGTGTGTTCCATTGAGAGTGAATGGGGCCTCAGGAACTAGTTCATTTTTCATAGTACATAGTTTTTTTAGATTCAGCTGTAGACCTATCATTCCACATTCTCGGTCGAAGTCAGCCAGCATTTTGTGCTGCTTAGCTAATGATTGCTGTTACTAGAACAATGTCAGCCAGCGAAGCTTGAGGTGGCATAGTTGCCTACCATCTATCTTCACTCCCATTCCTTCCCATTCTAATTTTCGCATGATGTTCTCGAGGGTGGCACTGAAGAAGTTTTGGTGGGAAATGGTATCACCCAGTCGAACCCCTCTTTTGACATCAATGATCACTTCTTGTGGAATGGTGAGATCCTGGTGGTGAATCCATAATACAGCTCCCATAGGATCTTGATGTATTGGGTTTGAACACCCTGTTTGTCTAGGGCTTCAATGACCGCCTCAATCTCCACCTGAATCAAAGGCTTTCTTTAAATCAAATCTAATATTTTATGAAAATTAAAGTACTTCTCTGGGGACAGTAATATAGAAAATTTACAGAACAATGCCTAAAACCCTAGTTCTTGAGTAATATACCCAACATTCTATATACATTGTATATATAACATTATATATTCATTATATATAATATATATATACTATAAATATATACAACATTTATATACACACACACAAAGATGATAA
>JAJIBD010038581.1:0-35346 GCA_021461705.1 Cryptotis parvus
TGAATTCTACAAAAACCTTTAGAGGACCTACTCCCGAAGATTCTTTTTAAAGCTCTTCCGACAAGTGAGAGAGGCTTGAAAACCTTCCAAATAACTTTTCTGAGGAGTATATCACACACCCTGATGCACCAAGGCTGACAGAAGATGTCACAAAGAAGAAAACTACGGGACCAATCTCCCTATTGAATACAGATGCCAAGATCTTCAACAAAATACTAGCAAATAGAAGTCCAAGAGTCACCAAAAAAAAAGATTTACACCATGACCCTGGGTGGGATTCATCCCGGAATGCATAGGGATGGTTAACATCCGCAAAGTCAATCAACACAATACATCATGTCAACAAAAAAGAAAACAAAAAAACCATGGGTGATCCTATCAATAGATGCAGAGAAGGTATTTGTAAAAATTAAGTACCCGTTACATGTAAAAACTCTCCGTAAAAATGGGGATTAAAGGAACGCTTCCTCAGCTATAATCCAGACCATCCCCCTTCCACAAGCCTGCGAGGCATGTTCTCAATGGGGATAAACTTCGGAATCAGGGACAAGACAAGGCTGCCGCTCTCACCCTTATATTCAATATAGGCTGGACATACGCCGCCTTAATCAGGAAGAAAAAACATTAAAGGGCATCCAGATACGAAGGGAAGAAGCCAAGTTATTACTATTTACAGGTGAAGCGCTGATATTATACCTGGAGAACCGAAACTCTCTACACCAGGGAGGCTCCTAAAGTAATACATTCCTATGAAGTAAAGTAGCGGGGTACAAAATCAATACCCAAAAGTCAATGGCCTTCCTATAGCAAGCAGCGAGAAAGAAAAGAAAGGGACATTAAAGAAACTATCCCATTCACAATTGCACCAGAAAATCAAATACCTAGGAATCAATTTGACAAAAGAATGTAAAGGATCTCTACAAAGAAACTACAAAACGTTACTTCAGGAAATAAAAGAAGACCTCAGGGAAATGGAGACACATTCCCTGCTCTCATGGATTGGAAGGATTAACATTATCTCAAAATGGTAATACCCCTAAGAGACTTATACAGATTCAATACGGTCCCTATAAAGATACCCATGATGTTCTTCAAAAGAAATTGAACAAACACTCCCTAAAATTTGTATGGAATAATAAGCCCCCGGAATAGCTAAAGCAATCCTTGGGAAAAAGAAGATCGGAGGTATCCACTTTCCCCAACCTCAAGCTCTACTACAAGAGCAGTTGTAATTAAGACAGTATGGAATTGGTATAGAGACAGACCGTAGACCTATGGAATAGGGAACTGAATATCCTGAAACACACTCTCAAATATACAACCACTTAATCTTCGATAAAGGAGCAAAAAATATTAAGTGGAGCAAAGAAAGCCTCTTCAACAAATGGTGCCGGGAAAACTGGGCAGCTACATGTAAAAAAATGAACTTAGACCTCCTTCTAACGCCATGCACAAAAGTCAGATCAAAATGGATTCTAGATCTCGACATCAGACATGAATCTATAAGGTACATCGAAGAAAACATAGGAGAAGCGCTCTACGACATCAGAAACAAAAAGTATCTTTAAAGGCGACACACCACTGACCAAGCAAATGGAAGCAAAGATAAACAAATGGGATTATATAAAATTGAAAAGCTTCTGCACCTCAAAGAAACGGTGACCAAGATACAAAGACAATCCACAGAGTGGGAAAGGATATTCACCCAATACCCATCTGACAAGGGGGTTAATATCCAGGATATATCAGGCACTGGTAGCCCCTCCACAAGAAAAAAACAGCCAACCCCATCAAAAAATGGGGAGAAGAAATGAACAGAAGCTTCCAAGAAAGAAAGAAATTCGAATGGCCCAAAGGCATATGAAAAAAGTACTCTTCATCTTTAATCATCAGGGGAGATGCAAATCCAAAACAACAATGAGGTACCATCTCACACCACAGAGACTGGCACAACATCCAAAACAGCAAGAACAACCAGTGCTGGCGTGGATGTGGGGAAAAAGGGGACTCTCATCCACTGTTGGTGGGAGTGCCGACTGGTCCAGCCCTTTTGGAAAACAATATGGGCATTCCTCCGAAAACTAGATATTGAGCTCCCATTTGATCCAGCAATAGCACTCCTGGGAATATACCAAGAGACCGAAAAAACACATAGCAGAAACACTATCTGTACTTCTTTATTCATCTCTGCTATTCACTATAGCTAGAATCTGGAAACAACCTAAATGCCCGAGAACAGGGGGACTGGCTAAAGAAACTGTGGTTCATCTACACTATGGAATACTATGCAGCTGTCAGAAAAGATGAGAATTATGAAATTTACCTGCAAATGGATGGACATGGAGACTATCATGCTGAGTGAGAATTAGTCAGAAGGAAAAGGACAGATATAGAATGACTGCATTCATTAATAGGATATAAATAGATACCAGTGTTTTACTAAATGTGGGAAATGGTAATGGCAGATTAAAACTCACCATTGAATATTAATCACAAAGAAACTTTAAGTGATAAACTCTAAATATCTGCAGGGCTAGCCACAATGTGTAAAAATAAAAAGAGGAGAGAGATGCCAGAGACAGAGAGAGAGATAGAGAGAGAAAGAGGAAACAGGGGCACCTACTATTGAGGCAGCCTAGGGGTGGGGCGGGAGGGGGTGGGGTACATTGGTGGTGGAAATGGGACACTGGTGGAGGGAGGGTGCTGGAATGCTGTATACCAAGAACCAATTATGAACACCTTTGTAATTGTATGTCTCACGGTGGTATAATAAAAAAAAATTTAAAAATGGAACAGCTATGAATTAGGAATCATCACTTCCTCTCCCTTTTCAAGGGGGGATAATGGAAATACCTATGTGCAGTCAGGCCCCCTGCGTTCCTACTTCCATCTTGCTTCCTCCCAGGTGAGCACCCTGCTATTGTCCTGTCACAACAAGAGTTGAGTGAGTGAGACTGCACCGAGTATTGAGCCCTGACGTCTGATGTTGCCTAACTGTGTTTTTATATTGATTGATGTCCACTGGGCATGGTGTCCACTCCAGGCCTGTGTGCCCCTTAGAAGGACCTATTTGGGTAGCCTATATGGTCCGCTTCTGTGGCCTCTGCTGACAAGCGGCAATACTGGTACATACTGTGACAACAGGTTTCAGCTAGCAGGCACTAGGCTTGCACTGGAACAAAAACAAGTCTAATTCTTGCTAATGGAGCCCTGGACCAGAGCTCCAGAACCTGTTTTCTGCAACTAATTAAGTGTGTGGCCTTGAGCAAAGTACTGAAGCTCTCTGGGCTTACTCTGTGTATAGTACTGTTTCAGGGATTCCCAGCCACTCTTCAGCTCCACCTCTCTCTGCAGCTTTGATCCTCCAGTCATGGACAGCATGAAAGATAATGTGTACCAAATTCCCAAGGGCAAGGTTGGCTGCACCAAGAGATGACAATGAGGGAAGAAATACCTTTCAAAGGTATGGCCTGCATTTTTTGTACTGCAAGCCAGTTTCCAGGGTGATTCCGACATTTTTTAAAAGCACAGCAAGAAACAGCAGCTCAAGAATGAATGGAGGAAATGGGATGAATAATAACAGTGACTTAAATTTTGCTAAGCGAAAATATGTCTCCAGAATAAGACATTTTGGTGGAGCCTATTGTCCACTGTTCAAAGCATCTCCTGCTCCTCCCCTCCTTTCCTTACACCAGAAAATAATCACCTGTGAAGCTGTTTAAGACTTTTTAAGTAGTGAATGAATGATGGGAAAAGAGACAAAAATTAGTGCAGGAAAAAAGCAAGAGTTGATAATTAAAATGCAGTTATTATTGCTCAGAAATAAAATTTAAATGCTGCAATACTCTCTGGATTGATGCCAAATGCTTTTGTCAGAAGATAGACAAATCTTCACCACAAATTGGGATTCAATTTAGAAACAAGTCAAGGTTCAGAGTTGGAGTGCTTCCAAAACGAGATGCCAGCTAATTGGGTAACTCTGAAAATTTGTATAATGATTTTTTTAAGCTCAGTTTTCTCAGTGACATATTATTGCTCTGACATTTTGTCTCAAAAAATCGTATTGTGCATTATAGAATTCTTTTCGAAATATTAATATTAGTGAAAGATTATCTAAAATAAATATAAAAGTTTTTAAAGACCCTGCTAATCTCTTTTCATTGATCGTATCCTTAGGTAAGCAAATCCATAGTTACCACTTTAAGAACCTTACAGAGGGTTAAAAACCATCAGATTGTATCGTTTCTAACATCTGCTCCATTCAAATGTATTATTTCATGTATTTAACAAATACCTGCCGGTCATCAACAACATTCAATGATAGGCATTGATTATAAACAATAACAAAGATACCATATTCCTCGCAGAGCTTTCTCTAATATTTAGTAAAATGCTTTTATAATTATTACATATTATTTTCCATTCCATACGAGAAAAACTTTTAAAATAATTTGCTTATTTATACATGTTCCTCTGCTGAAATGGAAAGGGGAATGGAAGCAATTCCTAGACAGTCATAATTCTCGATATAAAATAGTAAACTGGTGTCTGCTTACAGCCTCCTTCAACTAGTTCTGTGTTATCCAATCACTAGTACAGTATGCCAACCAATACCGAACATCAGATTTTTCAAGTCTGAGTTCAGGGTGAGCGCTCATTTGGAAGGTCCCATAGCCACTGAGTCTACAGCTATATTCAATAAAACACTTTATAATGGGGCCCATTGGTGCCTATATTCTATGTGAATATTTTCCAGAGGCTGCGAAACTCCGTCCAATTGGAGTTAAAATGCATCAAATAAAGTACAGTGATACAGAGAGAAGACAGAGTAGAGAACATATTTTGCTCTTCAGAAGAGAAGAACAACGCCAAATAATGTTGCCACTATTCTCCGAGAGCCTCCCCAAACTGGCCCTGAGCTGTTAATCTGTGATTTTTTTGGGATAATGCTACTGAAATATTCAAGAATGTGTATTTATGTTCAAATTAGATAATGCTAAAAGAAAACAATATATATTTGTGAATATATTTGAATCCAATGAAAAAAAGTAATCTATAATATTTTGTGGCTAATTATAGAATAAGGCTGTCCCAAAATAGGCTATAACATCCGAAATAGTTTCTAGCAAGAGATTGAGTGTTAATATAATTATTTCTCAGTTCAGATAGTCTATGACTTCTTTGATATTTTTCCTATAAATGTGGGCAGAAATAAATAAATGTGAAGGTGTTCACATCTAGTTATTTATTTATTTTTGGTCACACCCAGGAATGCTCAGGGGTTACTCCTGGCTCTGCACTCAGGAATTACTCCGGTGGTACTGGTGCAACCATATGGGATGTGAGGGGATCGAACTTGGGTAGGCTGCATGCAAGGTAAAAGCCCTATCTGCTGGACTATCGCTCCAGTCCAAGTTCTCTAAGACTCCAGATTCTACCTCATTTACTGAAATTCTGAACTTTTGTATTTCTAGATACCATGGAATAGGTCGGCTGCACTGAGGCAATCTTGGCACTGGGGCCCAGGTCATATGGAAGATCTTGTGCAGATGCTCTGGCTACAATCTCAGTTGGAACCAGCTGGTTTTTTAAATCTTCTCAGGTAGCCTCCAGACATGCGGTAGTGAAGCCTTCCAATACTTCCAGGCCCACCCATTGAAGAAACATCATGTGGTCTCTTGAATATTTCTAGTTTAAGTCTAAAATGCCAAGGAAGAAAAAAAATATCAGCCCTGTTTACCTAAGATCTTGATTCAAAGTAAATGGGAACATGCAAATATCCTTCCCACATTTTATGAATCCCTCTATAGGATACATCAGATATAAACCCCCATTGCTTCCCATCTTACAATACTGAGGTTCCAAAGGAAAGCCTTATTTATCACAGACAGAGTGCCAAGTCCAAGAAAGAACATTGGATAACTCTCATTTAAATTCACTAAAACTTCCAAACGTATTGGCAGAGTGAAGGCACAAGTGTGGGGAAAAAGGACTCTCCTAAGTTCATTGTTGGTATGATGTTGACTGATCTAGCAATTTTTGTAAAACAATACGGATATGTCTTCAAAATTAGAAATTGTGCTGCCATTTGACACAGCAACAACATTTAAGAATATATGCCCCGCGTGCCAAAAACACACAGCAGAAACACCTGCATTTCCATGTTCATTGCAGCACAATTCACAATAGCCAGAATATGGAAACAAACTGAGTGCCCGGAGAACAGACTAGATAAAGAAACTATGGTACATCTACACAATAGAATACTATGCTATTGTTAGATGTATAGTGCTAATCTACTAGTGTACATTGAGTACAACTACACAATGGAATATATGCTATTGTCTAGGAAAAAGAGACTCAGAGCCATGGGGCAGGGCTGCTACTGGCTCTCCTGTCCCAGCAGCTCATGAGGCACCCAGGAGGATGGTGAGTTCCAGCCCTGGCCCCCCCACCCCAGTAGAGCCTCACAACAAGCCAGGCGCCATCCCCGCAAATGAGGGGGCCTCAGTTTTTCCACATCAGACTTGCCCTCGTCAGAACTCCACCCAGCAGACCAGTCTATCACAGTCCGGCTCGTGTGGCCGCGTGGTTCATCAATAAATGCTCGATTTTTTGACCACAAGAGTATGCTACCCACATGGCAGAACTAGCTGGAAGCTACCATTATCTCAAATTTGATATGCCAAATACCAGTAACTGTTATGGACCTCATCTTCACCTGATGGAATGGTTTAAGGCTCTTTTATGTTTCCTGGAGCAAGCAGAGTTCCCTTGGGCTCTATTGCATGGAGACAGTCAATCAGAGATGTCACTGGTTCCCTCGAACAAATCGATGATGAAGACAGGAAGACAGTGATACAGTAATACGAGTGTTAGGAGAAAAATGAATAAATGCAATTTGCCTATAAATGGATGGACATGGAGAGTATGGGCCGAGTGGAATTAGAAGGAAAAAGGACACATATAGATTGACTGCATCCATTTGTGCGGCTATAAAAAAAATAACATGAGACTACTCTTTTCCAAAGCCAGGAGAAAACCGAGGCTGGGGAGGGGAATTCGACAAGGGCTGGAATCTACCCACACTAGCGTGTGGAGATTAGAGGGGAGTAGGTTAGAGAAGAGATATTTAGACAATAGTTTCTTTGGAAATAATAACAATGCCTGGATCTAAAGGTGAAAGAAGTTAAGAAAATAAATTGGAACCAGTCCTAGTATCTAATTTTGCCACACAATGTATTTGCAAAGAAGAGAGAGAAAAGAGAAAGACGAGAGAGAAAGAGAGAGAAAGAAAAAGTGCCTACTTTGTACCTGTTCTGTGATGGTGTGTGCAGAGGGGGGAAACAGGGCACACTGGTTTATAGGAAAATGTGCATTGGTGGGTGGAGAATGGGTGTTGAACACTATAGCACTGAGGCTTAATTATGCAAAGATATTGTAATGGTTTGTGCATGGTGGTTCAATAAGAAAGCCAAACCTGCCGGGAAAAAGAACTTAAACCTGCAGGTAATTTAGCCACAATGTGTGAAAGAGGAGAGAGATGCAGAGAACAGAGAAAAAGGAGGAAGCAGGACTAACTGTTGAGAAAGCCTGGGGGGTGGGCGGGAGGGTGGAGTCATAGGCTGGTGGTGGAAATGGGGACTGGTGGGGGATGGGTGTGGAATACTGTATTTTTAATAACAATTATGAACTTACCTTTGTAATTGCATGTCTCAAGTGGTATAATATTTTTTTAGAAAGAATAAACTTGCCTAAATAGAGGCGTGCGCGATGCCCATAACCCCAGGGCTGGGAGGGCAAGCACTGGTGGTGAAGCAAACGCAATGTGAAGGGTGAGTACATTTCTTTCCTATAAAAGAATTTTAAAATTCTAAGTAAGAATATAACAATTTCTACAGCCCTTCGTTCATACTTTGTATTTCTCCACATATTCTGGTTCTCTAAAATTTGATTTTAATTATATGAACCTCACACTTTTTGGGAATAGTTCCCACGGTGTTATTTAATAAAAATTCACCCATACAAACCAATACATCTAACCCTATTATTGATCTTTTACTAAACTCTGCAGGGCTTGGCTAATAGATAAAAGCAAGCTATGGCAGCAATTGGCAGAATCTAAAAAAGACCCCAATCCTTACTTCTCTGAACGTTTTATTCACAGCTCCATTAAACTCTATTTTTTGCCTTATTTCCTTTTCCTGCCTTCCACACTTTTCCCTCTGCAGATTTTTAGGAGCTCCATCTTGGATTTATGACCTTTGCTTTTCAACTAAGAGTGAGTGAACACGCCGCGAGTTAGTTCAAATTCCATAGTAGCGTTGGCATAAGCTAGGCTGGCCCTAGCATCTTCAATGAGATCGCCCTTTTCCATGCTGAGGAGCTTCAGATACCACTCTTAAGTAAGATGATGGAGTATTTCCACTTGAAATACAAGTGTCATTAATTGCAACTTACAATGTGTGTGGGAGAAGAAGGAGGAGAGAGAGGGAGGAGAGGGAGATGAAGAACCTGCCATTTAGGCAGGGGATGTGGGAGGAGGGAGTGGGGACATGGGTGGTGGCTGAGGGCGACTTGCACTGGTGACGGTGCTGGAACATGTGGCGGGGAGCCCCCAGCGTGAATTTAACGTTGTAATTGTATATCTCATGGTGGTGTAATAAAATGTTAAAAAAATTATTTGCACCTAGGTCCTCCAACACAAGATGTATTGTGTTGAAAGCACTGAAGAGGAAGCTGGGATAATTAAGAGGCCTTCATAGTTAAAGAAGTTCCGACGAAATTAGTTAAGTGCCTAATAACAATCAGCATCTGAACTCGTTCCTTTACTCACTCAACCCAACAGCAAGGTGGAGTTAAAGAATGGAGCAATAACGAGTAAAATACTTTCTTTATTTAAAAAAAATCTACATGATTCACTGTGCGTGATACACTGGTTTCAGTCACCAAAACCCGTTTCTCCACCAGTGTGCATTTGTCCCCTGTGAAAGAATCTGCCAAAGGTGTTCCTAAGTAAGCAAAAGCTTGAACCAGGAGTTTAATGTCAGCGAAAGATCTACAGCATTAGAAATATGAAGAATTAAAAAAAAAGAACTGAGTTCAAGTTTTGAGTGCTAGTCATAATCTTTATTTATGATATAGACTTGAGATTCCTCTAGAAGACTTGAGGATACTCAGTTCTTACATCTTGATTCTCTCTCTCAGAGAAAGAGGAAAGCTTTTACTAAGCTTTCTCTTTTTAGTTTTGGCATGTTAACCACAGCGCCAGGTGATATTCAGGGATTGCCTGGCTCTGACCGCAGTAGTCATTCTGGCAATGTTCAGGAATATATGGGATGTCAAGGATGGAACCTGGGTCAGCTGAGTGAAAGAAAGCATTTTACTTGCTGTACTATCTTGCCAGCCCTTAAGCTACTCTTTAAAAAATCTAGACTTTTTATAAAAAGTATGCTATCACTTTTATGTGAGATTTACTATATGGATGAGCAAGTGCAATGGTTTAATGTGGGATACCTTGGTCCCAAAGTATGGGGAGACCAGCAGGGGTGGGAAGAGGGACAAGAGTAATATGAGAATCACCAGGCACAAGGGTCAATGTGCAATGGTGATTTGACGGAATGACAGAGCTAAATATCCAAATCATAGAGTTAAGTATCAAATAACAACAAAATCATGAGGCCCAAACTTTAATAAACAAACTTTAAAAGGTCCTGTTGAGATTGCAGGCTAGAGGGGTGGATAGGTGAGGGAACATGAGAACAGGTGGAAGAAACTGCCCATGGCTGTGGGATCGGTGATGAAGCAAGCGTATCTAAAACCAAACTATGAATAACTTTGCAATCAAGGTGCTTTAATAAATTTTAAAAAATTAATAATAAAGGCTGAACTCTTGGTACCAGAGAGATAGTATAGAGAGGTTATGGAGTATAGAGCCTTGCATGTGACTAACGAGGGTTTGATCTTTACACCCAGTATTCCATATGGTCTGAGTCCCATCGGGTACAATCCTGAGTAGAGAAGCCAGGACTAAGTCCTGAGCTCTGATCGGAAATGTTCCCCTGGGAGCTTTATACCCAATAACTAGAAATCTAAATCTACATAATGAAGACCAAGCCACTGATGTTGGCAGCCAAGTTAATTGTCAGCTGCATGAAATGAATTCTTGGTCAGGAGTAGGTTCATACAATCTGCTCAGTTCTTATGATGATGAAAATAAAATGCAACCCCCCCAATTCTCTAACTTTGTGAGCCAGTGACTTCCAAAGATGGAATCTTAAGAAGGTCCTCAGTGGCACTCAGCTGTTCATTTTCCTTATTTCTCACTGGTCATTCTTTCAATATGACACAGGGATCGTTATGTAAGTTTTAAGCCTCTTAATAAAATTGGCTCTTTACTTCTCTCATAAAACAGCTCTGGATTGTGAGACAAGAAGCTCAATATAAATATTAGTTCTACCATTTCCTAGTATCTGTAATATCTTGCCTTGACTGATTTTTAATGGATACTATTGGAAATATTTTGTAACATTTAACATAAAATATGACAAAAGAAAGAGTTTCTAGTACTAAAATAGGTAATTGATATAGTGATACTATAATAAGTGAATAAGTATTTAATGAAAAATATTAAGTACTGAATACTGAAATATAATGGAACAATTTAAATTTCCTCCTCTGTATTGATAAATATCCTTCTAGATCTCCCTTTTTGAGGTAGAAGGTATACGTCTATCTAAAACCAAACCTTAGGTTAGTGTTTAATGTAGTATTAAGTTTGAAAAACATTGCTCAATTTTTAGTCTTTCCTACAAATTCTTTTTTTTTTTCAGTTAAGCACTACGTTACTATTGCCATAATTTTGATTACTCCATATTCAGCTTCACATTGGTTTCTCATTTTCACTCAATATTCTGTTGTAAGAATATTTCCCCAATAATTTGGGCATCTTTTAAAACAGGATTTCAATGCTTATATTATTCTCAATAGTCTATAATTTATATAAATAAGCCTTTATTATTAAACATAAAGATTGTTTCGATTTTCACTGTTATAAATGATACTGTGATTATTATCCTCACAAATAAATCTTTATCTGCATAGTGATTCTATCCACAGGACAGAGAATTCTATACATGAACAGAAACTATATTTTTAAAGGCTCTTTACACACATTATTGGTGCTTTCAGAAAAGATTATACCAATTTATACACCCACCAGCTGTGTTTAAAAGATGGTTCACCATTCTCACACTGTCATTAAGACATTTCCTGCTAAATTTTCAATCTCTCTATCTCTCAGAGAGTTCTTACAACAAATATCCTGAAATATATTCAGAAGTATTTACCTCCTGAAAAAATAATAATTTTTACCTAGTTGCAGTCATTTAGTTCCATCCTATACTACTATTGTCACAGTCAGGTTTCCTGAGGCATGATTAGTCTTCAACCTTGGTCTGCATCATCAAATCTTCCTACTTTGTCATCTTAATTGGGCTCCCATCTCTCCATTAGTAAATAGTACCAATGACCTCCTAACTATATTGTCAACAAATTATTCTCCTTTAAAGTATATAATACCATTAGCTTATTCTAGAAATTCTGAACTCCTTTGTTTATGAGACACCATTTTCTTCTGTTTTGCTTCATTATTCTTCAACCATTATTTTCAGGGCTACTATGTAGGTCATTTTGTTCTACTCTGGCTTATTTAATAAAAAAATGATGGTTATAATAACCTATACCTAAAAATCTCCAAAATTTCCTATAGTCAAACTTCAGTAAAACGAACAGCAAACATTACAGCAATAAACATACATACCATATGTTCATTTGGGGTATATCGTTGGAATTTTAATGTCAATGGTCTGAATTTAATTTGTTCTAAGAATATTTAATTGCAATTTATTGTGTTTTTAAGTAATATGGTTGCAGTAATGTTAATACTTATGATCTCAAGTACAAACCCATCACCACCAATATGCCCAAGACTGTCCATACCTGCCCTTGAATCAACTCTCCTACCCATGACTCTCCTGGTGCAGAGTACTGCTATCCGCGCCATTGTTTAAGAAATTTAAATATAGTCTAATATAAGTCATTTTATTTTTATAAAGTAAATGTTATAATCTTCAGTCAAACACAAGTGACTGTCTCTATTACACTTCAATCTTATTTCACCTCAATTATATTTATCTCAGTGGGACATAGAATTCTTCCCATTTTAAACTTATTCAACAGTAATAGACCTCATTCCCATGACCTGATGGAATGGTTTGAGGCTCTTTATATCCTAGTGCAAGCAGATGCCCTTAACTCTACCCCAGCATGAGACAGGACATATGGAGATGTTACTGGGGCCCACTCAAGCAAATTGATGATGAATGGGAAGACAAGTGACAAGAACATCACAATTTGCCTCCAAATATCTATGACTTTCTATTTCCACCCCTATCATATTCCACCCACAGAATACTACAGCCATGCCACTACAACACCACACCGCCAAGAACTACTAAACACTTGGAACCCATTTCTACAGAGAATTTGGAAACTAAAAACTTTCTCAAAATTTAGAAAAAAAAAATTGGTCTTTTTTTCTTTCGCGGTTACCACATGAGCTTAACGTCTCTTCTCTTATTCGATACTGATCACTGTCTTCCCGTTTCTCTAATCTATTTGCTTGAGCGTGAACTTTTAAATGCTTTTGTTTCCACATAATCCATATCACTGCTGTGAATTTAAAAGGCATCTTCTTGCTCAGCGGGAACATAAAGAGCCTCAAAACCATTATATTAGAATCTATTCCAGAGGCTGAACTAATTATAATATTACCCTATTTGACTGGCACTTATCCAAATACAGCACGAGCAACACCCACACAGGCTTACCGTCTGCGGGTGCCTGCCCATGGCCAACCTCTAAATAACGGCTAAACTGATGAGCATTGCGACGGATTCAACTTGCTGAAGGTGGGGAGGAGGTCTGATGATCTGAGCTGTGATAGTCTGGAGTCTCTGCTGAATTGCGGGAGTTGTGAAGAGCCAGATGTGTCAAAATAGCGGGCCCCATGTCAGATGCTTTGGGGTCGTCCGGCTTTGTTACAACAGAGGCTCTGGGGTGGCAGGCCAGCTGAAACCGCCATGCCTCCCCGGGGCGCCTGCCTCTTGAGCAGTTTGCTGGGGAGGCTGGCCAGCGGCTCTGCCGCGCACGAGGAGTACTCTGGTTCCAGCCTTTGTTTAAAGATTGAAAAAAAAAAGCTTTATTCTTGCAGAGGGACTATGACCTTCTGTCCATCTGGGGACTGGGGACTGGGTCCTGAGGACTGCTTTTTCTCCTCTGGATGGTGGGCTAACCGCGAGGGTGCGACTATGTTTAGCAGGAGCATGTGGTACGGTTGAAATCTGATCTGGCCTTTTGATGGACGCTCAGGCACGTTCTCCCAGAACGAAAGATGTCTAGGATCATTGAGAATTGCTGGTTTCTTTAGCACTCTTAAGGCAAGTCTGTGCGCGTCCATTGCGCTTTTGCCTCAGTGTCTTTACCAAGCTGGGTGCAGATGGGCCCCACTGGGATGAACCAAGGAAGAGCAGCCACGACTTCAGGAGTCCTCTTCCTGAGGGATTGTGCCACCAGGACCAGCGGCTTCTTGGTGTTTCTCTGGAGTCAGAGGCAGTAAGAAACTACATGGTACTTTACCAGTTTGTCGGGGTCCTGCGCTAACTTTCGGCAATTAGTAGGCAACCTAGTACAAGGAGAGAGAAGCTGGGCGGCTGAAGGCCTCACGTTACCTTCACCGAGAAGCCTTCACGTGAGCCTAGCGCCATAGGCACAATACTAGAATATATAGTTCATATACTATCATTACTTTCTTCCCAATAAGTAGACAGTCCCTTAACTAGAAACACTTAACATCTTTCCTCCTATGCTGTACTAGTACTTTCAAGATTCAAATACTTATAATGGAGTCTTGCAGCTGGAAATTGGAAGCCCCCTGAAAGAGAAATTACAAGCTTCTCTAGTTTGGTTTTAACTCTGGTATGAGAATTTATCAGTAATTTATAATTTATTGAGTCATTGTGTCATGTTAAAAAGAAAAATAAATGTTGGGGGCAGGAGTGATAGCCAATGGTAAGAGGCGGTGATTGCTTTGCAGCGACGAGACTATCACCAGAGCAACCGGGTTCGATCCCGGCATCCCATATGGTCCCCAAGCACATGGATAATTCCCTGAGTGCAGGGCCAGAAGTAACCTAATGGCGGGTGTGACCCAAAGAAAAATAAATAATAAAATAAGAAGCTTAGGGAGTCAGGCGCAGCTTAGCCCTTGAGTACTGCTGGGAATAGAAGCTTAAAATAATCTAAATAGAAAATATAATAATTAAAAGCTAAAAATAAATGTTAAGGGGTTGAGACTATAGATCAGTGGGCCTTACACGCTTTTGATATGTAGCCTATATAATGAAGTCCTCCATAAACCACACACCCAGACACACATACGCGCCACATAGACAAAACCCGCTTCCACTTAAATAAATCAATAGATCTCCCAGAAAACTTTAAAGCTAAAGTTTACAGTTTTCTGTCACTGTATGTCCCTGTTCATCATCGATTTAGCAGTGGGCACCGGCTGGCATCTCCATATGTTCTGTCTCATGTAGAGTAAAGCCGGGGCTGCTTGTTCCAGGAACGCTCAAGAGAGCCTCAGAAAAACTACCGTCAATCAGTCATGGCAGGAATGGGGTCCTATATTGTTTACTGGAATTTGTGGCATATCAAATACCACTAAACATGGGTACTGAGCTCTGCTGTGATAACATATACTCTTGTAGTCATCTCTCAAAATCCAGCAATTGATGATGTGATGAAAATTAGCAGCCAAAGTGTGGCCCCACACAAGTACAGGGGCTGCATTAGAGCTGGTGTCTGCTGGGTAGAGTTCTGACGAGGAGATCGGATGAGAAGAGGAAAGGAGAGTGGGCCTCTCATGGAGTGGGGGCCATCTGGCTGGTTGCGAGCTCTGCTGGGAGGGTGGCCGGGTCAGAGCTATCACCGCTATACACCTGGAACCTCAGAGTGACAGCTCAGGCCTGAGGGAGAAACCAATGCGCGCCCAGCTCTGCCCCATGTGATCGCCTCTGGATCGGCGCTGCCTGGGCTGGTTTCGAAAGATGCTGCAGGGTGTGGATCTCGTGAGCGGGCCGTGATAGGCTGTTGCTGGGTGGAGTTCTGACGAGGAATCTGGATATGGAAAAATGGAAGGGGCCTTCATGGAGTGGAGAGAGGCGGTCTCAAACACATTTTGCTGAGCCTAGCACAGGTAGCAAAGGCCCGGGGCTAGAACCTGCTATCCCTCTGGGTGATCGTGAGACGAAGCTAGCTGGGAGAGCCAGTGCTGTAGCTCTGCCCCACATGTCACTGTGAGATCCACCGAGGTTCTACCTTTAAGCTATGAAATTTATTAAGAAAATTTTAAAGGTAGGATAAAATACATATAAATCCATGAGTGTCTTATAAACCAACTATGTGGCTTTGAAAAATTCCAAATAAACAATCCAACTACAATTACTTTTCAAGAAAGAGATCAAATACCCAATGCACTAGAAATTGCTTCTATCAAGACCCATTAAATCCACCCTAGGTACTTAAACTGTGACACTCTTGCAACAGAAAAAGAGCCTAAAGTAATCAGAAAGGCATTCTGTTGCTTATAGAACTGAAAAATAAACATAATTAAAAGTAGCTATAGTATCTGGTGAATCACCATATTTAATAAGCCCCCTATACAAATACTAAATCACCTTTCATAAATAAATAGAAAAAACCAGCTGCAAAATTTGTGTGGAACCACACAAAATGACCTCCCAAAGATTCAAAATAATCCTGAGAGAAAAAGAAGAAGAAAATAGATGCACCATGCCTAGACTCTGCTATATTATTATGCAGCAAGTAATTGAAAAAGCATGGTGCTGGAACAACTACAAAGAATGATATGAAGTGTGGAAGATGGAACGAATTTTGAGAATAAATTCTGCGTACCTGAGACCTTAAGCCACCTCGGATATCCATTTGCATGAGTGAGTCTGATTTATTGTTAATGAGAAGGCTGAAGCTATTTTGTGTTGAGCTTCAAAGACATTTTTTTCGCTCTTTCTGGAGTGTCACATAACGAAGAGAGAAGAGGGAAGCCACAAAGGGAGTTCACACCACCAGTTTTTCTGCGCTCAAAGGTTACTCTGGCATTTCTTTCAGGAGATACTATGTTATGGAGAGGATGGAAGCAGGTCACCAGCGCTGCAAGGCAAGCACCTGCTGTACATCATAATGACCCAGCAAAAAGGTAAAATGGGAACAATGATCACGATCACGATCACGATCTTCCACTGTTAATCATCTACATTTTGCTTTGAAGGCGGGCTTCGATGCAATATCTCTGTGCTGTCGCAACTCCCATGCTGTGAAACTGGGGCATGACATTTTTCAGGAACATAAGAAGAAAAACCTCAAACCCATTATATTAAGAGTCATGAGAATGATCAAATATGAGGTGTTCACTTTGGCATTTGGCATATCAGCTGAAACTACAACTTGCGAGCAGCTTGCTGAAAAAGGCTTTGCAGTGCGGTAAGACAAATACATTCATAAAAGAGTATCTTAACCATCACTCAAAATTAATTAAAATGGATTTAAATACTTGCGGTTATAATAATCAAATCCGCCAGAAGATAAGCATAAGACTTAAAATCGAAAGCGGATTGTGGAGAGTCAGCTTCGATGAGGGGAGAAAAAAGCCCAAAAATAGCTCAAACCGGACTATCATCCAATTTCAGAATTGTCAAAGGTCTGGAACAAAGTAAATTTAGAATCTCACATCTCCATCACTGAATAGTCCACAAAAGCTTTTCTAGAAATGGCCATCTCCACCAGGACTGCTTTGAAAGCCCTTGAACACTGCTGGTGGAATTCACTCGAAACGTGTTTCCTGAAATTAGTAAAAACACTCATGAAACAGAAAAACAAAAACTAAAGAGCTATGAAATATACAAAAGGGACCCTAAAGGAGATTTAGAAAGGGAACTGCACTCTATACATTTTAACATATATCCAAAGTGTATAAAAGACTCCACAGGGCTTAATGATACTGCACAAAATGGAAATGACCCAATTTAAAAACTCAAGAGTAAGAAAATAACTTATGGAGAATGTTCTCTAAAGAAGGAAAATATGATGTTCGAGCACTGTTGATGAGTTGAAGTAATGGGTTTGCTTGCCTTAATGTGCAGCCCAATTTAAGAAATATATACCCTATATGAGTCAGCCAAAGCACCAGGAGTGATATCTGACAGCAAAGCCAAAGAGTAAGACTTGAGCATTGCACTGAGCATTAGGCGGCCCCCAAGCATACAAAAGAAGCAGTAGAATCCTGAACAGCAAAATAACAGCAGTTGAGTGAAAGTGGGAGATACCACAACATGAGGAGGAAAAATGTCCACGCATGGTCGAAATGGCGAGGGCAACTGTCACTGTAGCTCTGCTGTCTTTGCTTCAGTTCATCATCAAGTTCTCGAGCAGGCGCGAAGTAATATCTCCCTTATGTCCTGCCTAACGCATGCCAGTAGAGGCAACCAGGGCACCTGCTTGCTCAGGAACATAAAGAGCCTCAGGCCATTCCATCCCAGATCATGGGAATGGAGATCCTGAGTAAAATAATTCCTCAACTCTCATTTAATGAGCACCACATTACTCACTACTAAAATTTTCACGAGGTCAATAGTATTGATTAAAGGGGAGAAGGACAGAAAAAAGGTTTTTAATACTATAATTTTAATTGCGAGATTAAATTTAGATCCAAAAATAGTGAAAATATTTAAAATTGGGCTAAACTTTACAACATATAGAAGGTGCCTGTCCAAACTTTGGTGGCTGGAGACGCACGTTTGGTATATGGGACAGAAACGGGGAGCAGCTCAGGAAGGGAAGTTGATGCTATTGAGTGAATTGGTGCTACAATAGTGTGTGTCCAAAACTCAATAATGAATGACTTTGTAAATCACAATGTTTTAATAAAGAATTCAAATTCACACCATATAAAAAAGCTTAAAATAATGGTAGTATTTGGCGTTAGTAGGGTGTTAAAATCCCTTTTTGGCAGTGATCCTGAGAAGAGAACATTTTGGTGTGTGTCACAAGATGGAGACATGAAGCAATTTAGTTCTAAATATTATCGAAAGAATATGTATAAATATGCAAGATAAGCATCTATTTAATATATATATAAATTGTAATAAATGTAAACTTGAAGACCATAACATAATTGTACTTCTTAAACTAGCAAAGAATCTGATTTTTCTTGGATGCTCATCAGTAAGTAGCCACTCAGCATGATGAAAATGTACTACATAGATTCACACCAACCTTCTACTAAAAAGAAACCCATTTATAGTATTATTTCATTTTCTAGTTTTAGATGTAATGTCAATTTGTATTCACTAGGAGGAACAGTAAGGAATTCCATGCTCACTGAAAGACAGTAGTTACCCATGACATAATCAAAATATTTAATGTACCATAAGAAATAGCTATTATTTTCATTTTTATAGTGTGATAGCTGGATTTTCTATAATGAGGAAATTATATGATATATCATAGCCCATAAGATGCTTTTATAATTTGAATAAAGTAAAATCAAAAGTCCCTTTCCATTTCATATTAAGTAAAATCCATTTTCACAAACGAAGTTTTCTTCTCACCAAAACACTTTCTGCAAACATACTCCATAATATAACATTGCAAATTGCTTATTTGGTTTCAGTCATCATACAGTACGCCAAAAGATGACTGGGTGAACACAAAGGGAAAGGAAACTACAACCAGTATTTCTACATGGAATAGTAAGAACTGTGGCCAGTTAACACCACAGAGTCTCAAATTATCAGTGTTCTTACCAAGAATCATTCTATTTTTTAAATTCACACAACAAGGTAAACTCTACAACAATTTACTACGCTGCTACTGCCAGGAGCACTGTGCCCCAACTTCCTTGTCCCATTAGAGATGGGTTATTTCCGATTGTGTGCTCGCATACATTTCTATTATTTATATATGATATCAAGAGGTTCTTGAACTAGATAGCCAAACACATAATAACCATAATCGCGGTTCAAATATATACAAACTAATCACTATGCCTAACATTTAGCAATGTTATCTATCTGCTGTTATTTATCTGCTTTCCCTAAATTAACTGGAATGCCGGATACAAAATGGATTACCCTAAATAATGAATTTGAAAAATGAAAAAATACCCTAGCTTCTCCCTACTGACACACCACATACTGCATTCAAGGTACACTTACAGAGTTCTTTCTCTAGAGAACTTATGCTGACTGGCCATGGATAATTATCAGAATCAAGATGAACAGGAATGATTCATTCCACCATGAGCTTTATTCCCTATTGTTACACATAAGACCACACTAATTGGTAAAGGTATATCCAGGATTGATGTCGAATACCAGATTAGAACTTTGGAGGTATCAGCAGGACTTTTAACGGCAGATAAACCAAAACTAGAATCCGAGAAACTTTGAGAGAGGGAACATTGCCCAACTTGAAAAATGGCAGAGTGACCACACTCAATAATTTAAACATCAGACCAGAGGAAAAGTAAGTCGTTAGTCCAGTCACATCAATCAGTGGTGGAACACTTTGCTGTGTGAGGGCTCTGAAATCAAGTTTCTCTCTCTTTCTCTCTCTCACTCTCTCTCACACACACATACACACACCCACACACACACCCTCATGACCCCTCATGACATATTGTGACTCATGTTTTTCCTAAAAAATATGAATGAGAAGGATTCACAAAGCAGGTAACATTCTGAAAGGTCATCTAGGGGCAATTTGAGAGACAAGAAATAAGGAGATGCATGCTTTGCCTAACCTTGGATATTGGTATCATACTATGTATATATATATATATATATATGTGTGTGTGTGTGTGTGTGTGTAATCTTTCCATAACGTCCATTGTATGATTTTATTTGAATCCACTATTTTTCTGCCATTTAAATTTTATGTACTTTTCTTTTTTATTGGTCTTTTTCTTGTACAAACATGTGTGTGAATAAACTAAAATGTTAACAGAAATAAAAAGAAATAAGGAGATGAAAGGTTTAGCAAAGGAAAGCAAAAATTACATTCTGAAGAAATTGACTGGGCTCAATGCTGGTGCTGGAAATGATCTTAGTAGGTGAGATGAGGAGAAGTAAGATGAAAGATTTGGCAATAAATGAGTTTCAAACATCTGCAAAAACATGACAGACTCTATAGAAGTGTGAACTAGGACTACAGACAGCACCTATAATTTCTGCTCTTCAAAAGTTTCACAGATCTCTAACCACAGTAAATGTGGTTATCCAGGGTAAGCATCTTGAACATTTTTGTTGTGTAAACCATAAATGTGAGTTAAAGACTTTACGAAGATGAATGCTGATGGAACTACAAAGACAATTGGAAACTACTAATTCCTCTAACCTCAAATTCCAGAACCTTTATGTCTCTTCATCTTTCACAACTATGATGACTTTAGTGTTGGATGCTAATAATCATTTATTCCTTGTCACACAAATTCTTTATCCTCCAAGATAATTAACTAAGCATGTCACATTTCACTCTGTTCCTGCCACTAAAAATGTTTGTTGTTCTAGTCATGCCTTCCCTTGGAAAAAAATATATTCTCTAAAAGCAGGCTGAAAGGTGGAGAGGGGCAGGCTTTGGTGTTTGGTGGGCCTGTGGGTGCGGGGGGAGGGGAGGGAAACAGAGACTTTGGTGATTGGAAATGAGCACTAGTGGGAGGATGGGTGCTGGAAGCACTATGTGACTGACACCCAAACAAAAATATCTTTGTATCTGTATATCTCACAGTGGTATAAAAAAAAAATTAAAAATTAAGTAAATTAGAAAAAAAAGTCAAATATCAAATATTTTCCTTTACTACTTCTGGGTTCTAAATATCCTATTAGTGGAAGTCTCAATGCCTTAGATTTTCATATATAAGATTTTCACATGCACTCAGAAACATCTACCACTAACCTGATGAATAGGTTCTTTCATTAATTCCAGTTCAATGTTCTCCATCCAGTGTTTAGTTTTATCTGGTAGGGCTGTCTCAGGTGTCAGTCTCTTCTATGGTGGCCTCTGTGTATTAACCCATCTCAAAAGTATATAATAGCAAAAAGCAACATCCATTTTAGTTTCTTTTGATTTGGACATTAACACTAATATAGCTAACCATAACTAATATAACACTAAGTTGAGAAAACAGAAAAGGAACGAATTCATAACAAACTCAACTATCTTAGGCACAGAAGTCATACATTGTTTAGCTTTTGAAGCTTTGAAGGAATGTACTAATCAGCTGTCAAAGGTATAATTCTCTTTGTGTTTAATTAGGTGACAGATAAAAGGCACATGCCAACAATACACTGAAAAACATATGTGAGAATTCTCCAGGATATGAATTCAGTTACTTGATTGATTACACTCACAAACAACAAATGGAATTGCATCAATATAAAACATTTTTACTTATCAAAATAAATTTGAAACAAAATAAAGATACCCTACTATTTAAGAGAAAATATTTTCACCTCTTTAATAAGCAAAATAAATTATATCCAAGTTCAATCCCTGGTACTGCCTGGTAGAATTGAGCATTTTGGTTGATGAGTACTTAGTACTTAACTGTAAGTAGTCCCTGAGCACAGTTATATGTGCACCACAAAAAATAAAATAAAAAATGTACTGGGGAAAAATGTGAGTGTAAAAATCACCACTCCTCCCACACACCTCATCAAGCTTTTGACACTCCCAAGTAACAGTAACTGATAGTTCTTCATAAGCTCCAACCTTTCATTTTATAATTTCTACTAAATCTCACCAAAGATTATTAAAATACCCAAAGACTTCCATTCTCTCTTGACTATTCACAAAAAAAAAATAAACAATACTTTCACAAATCCTCCCTAAGTCACCTAAAAAAAAGACCAAATCAAGATTAACCTATACACTAACAGTTTCCTGTTGAGATAACTCTTTGCAATAAATTTCTAAATTCTTTGTTTTATAAGATAATAAACTCGATTTTACTTGACTATATGTTTATCGCTAATATTCTTTTAAGGTGGGTATTGACAGTGTTAAAGGTTTAACTGAATGATTAAAGGTTTAGGAAGTTGGTAGCACTGACAAACAACAGTGAAAAGTATGTTCACTCTAGGATCCCAGGAGACAGTAATATAATACACACTAGTAGCACCAGGGTGTAGAAAGTTAATTTGTTTTATATTTTTGTATTTCTCTTCAGGGACATCATAAAGAGCATTTTACCCCATAGTAGGCAAATAACAAAATTTAAAACATCAAACCCGGACAAGAAAGGCTAAATAATCTTTTAATCAGTCAGATAAATGTTTCCCATTCAGTTCTCTATTGGACATAGAGAGAAAAAAAAGCTCAAATATATTCCAGTTGAAAATTACACTGAATATATTAGGTTTATGTTTGATACATGACTATAATAGCTTAAATTTTATTATGTAGAATTTTAGTCTTATGACTATATATTATATATTATTACTAGAGTACTTTATCCAGGCTCTTATTCATACATAAAAGAGCCCTGCATTGAAATTTAGAAATTATTTCCAATTTTTTTAGAGACTCATAGAGGAAAGAAAGAAAACGAAAAATAATCAGAATCATAGATTCAACCTAAGTAGAAACTAATATGCTTTGGTGGAGGCCTACCTCCATCCACATTTAATTTGCTCTTTTTCACAGACAACTCCAGTACCAGCTACTATATGGTTTAATAGGATACAAAGTAGAAGCATACTAAGGTGAGATCTGTTTGAGAAGGTAAGAATAAGGAAGTCATCCTAGAAGATATGAAGACAACAGGCATCTCAATCTTCTACCAACAACATTGTTAAATTGTGAAACAGTTTGCTTTGTACATTAAAAGACATAGAGTGAATATATTTTGAATTTGAAAGTTATGTTCTAACATTTACAAAACAGACTTATTATCTAAGCTTCTTTACCTCAAAAGAAACAGTGACCAAGATACAATGACAGTTCACAGAGTAGGAAAGAATATTTACCTAATACCCCATCTGATAAGGGATTAATATCCAGGATATATAGGCACTGATAGAACTTTTTACAAGAATAAAATAGCCAATCCCATCAATAAATGTGGAGAAGAAATGAACAGAAACTTCCAAAAAGAAGAAACTCAAATGACCGAAAGGCATATGAAAAAAATGCTCATCATCACAAATCATCAGAGAGACGCAAAATCAAAACAACAATAAGATACCATCTCACACCATAGAGACTGGCACATATGCAAAAGAGCAAGAACAACAGAAGTGCTTGGCATGGGTGTGGGAAGAAAGGGCCCTCTCATCCACTACTGGTGGGACTGTCGACTGCTACAGCCTTTTTTGGAAAGAATATGGGCATTCCTCCAAAATATAGATGGAGCCCCTAATTGACCCAGCCATACCACTCCTGGGAATATAACTTGGGCAGTCAAAAAACACACAGAAGAAACACTATCTGCACTTCCGATGTTCATAGCAATACTATTTTACAATAGACCGGAATCTGTAAGCAACCAGAGTGCCTGAGAACAGACGATTGGATAAAAACTGTGGAGCGGAACATCTACACAATGAATACTATGCAGCTGTCAGGAAAACGAAGTCATGAAATTTACCAATAAATGGATGGACATGGAGAAGAGATCATCACTATCACTATCACTATCTTCCCGTTGATCATCTTTTTGCTAGAGCGGCACCAGTAATATCTCCATATGTCCTTGTCTCATGCTAGTAGAACCCAAAGGCATCCACTTGCTCCAGGAACATAAAGAGCCTCAAGCCATTATATTAGGTCATGGGAATGACCTAATATAAATGTTACTGGTAATTGGCATATCAAATATGACACAAGCAGCTTGCCAAGCTTGCCGTGTGGGTGGCATACTATTGCAGTCACCTCTAAATAAAGCAATTATTGATGAACCATGCGGCCGCTAGTAGCCGCATGAGCTGGGCTGTGATAGTCTGGGTCTGCTGGGTGGGAGTTATGACGAGAAAGAAGTCGGATATGGAAAACGGCAGCCCCCATGGAGTCGGGGTCGTCTGGCTTGCTGTGAGGCTCTGCTGGGGTGGCAGGCCAGGGCTAGAAAAGCGCCATGCCTCCTGGGTGCTTCAGGAGTGGTTGGGCACAGGGGAGAGCAAGCTTAGCAGCTCTGACCCATGTCTGAAAGTCTCTGGTTCAAAGCACCTGGGCAGGATTGAAAAAAAAAACTGCTGCAGGGTGGGTGTTAATGATCCGGGCTGTGATAGTCTGGTCTGCTGGGTGGAGTTGTGACGAAAAGAAGTCCGAATGTGGAAATGGCAGCCCCATGAGATGATTTTTAATTAGCCAGTGGGAGAAAGGACATATATAGAATGACTGCATTTTTTTGGGATATAAAATAATAGCATGATACCAATATCCAAAGTCGAGTGAGAAAACATGATCAGGGAGGCCTTGTCAGTGGATGGAATCTACCTGCAAGTGTTTGGGAATCAGAGGTTAGGTAGGACAGAGAAAGGAATGAGTGTACTAATAATTGTTGTAAATGATAATATCAGCCTAGAACTGGGCATTTAATGTAGACAAAGGGACATACATGATAACCTTTAAATGTATTATTGCAAGCCACAATGCGTAAGAGAAGGAAGAGCCGAGACAGAGAGACAGAGAAAGAGAAAAGAAAGAAAGAAGACAGAGAGAAGAGACAAAGTGCATTCCATAAAGGCAGGCTGGGGAGGGGAGGGAATGTGGGGCACTGGTGGGTGGGGAATGGACACTGGTGGAGGAATGGGTGCTGGAACACTGTATGACTGAAACCCAAACAAGACCATTTTGTAATTGTATGTATCACGGTGATATAATAAAAAAAAAATTTTAAATTAAACAATTTGTTTCAAATTTTCATGAAGAACTTTCAGACTGTAGTAGTAAAAGCTACAGAGATGAAATTGGTCACTATTAAATTGACACACACGAAAGGGAAAAACCCATAAAAAAGTACAGTAAAAGCAAGCAAGAAAATACAGATCCAAATACCATAAAAAGTAAGAAATCCCCCCGGTGAGATAACTATACTCCTAAAAATAAGCAGAATTCCCTGTTGGCTTAAGCAACAATTTGAAATGACTTCTATTTTAGCACTTCCATATTCTGAAATATAGGTCTGACTGATGAAGTCTCCTCTAACCTTCAAATCATGTCATGTGGTCCAAGGAGCATAGCACTGTGTCTTAAAATTCCAGGTTCTTTACAAGGGAATTATATTGACATTTGAGAAGACAATACAACATCACATCCAAAAAAGTTTCTCCTAAAAACTACCTTTTTTAAATTGCTGCAAAATCACCTTTTGAAAAGTATAATTGATAAAGCAAAATAAAATTAGTTTATTCTTTCGCATGTGACTTTCTCAATGTCCCCAGCATCCCTGTGATTCCTATATACCACACCGTTTGCAAAAGTACTACATGAAAACAACCACATACTCATTGACCGGATAGCTAAATGGATATTCTCAATGGAATAAAAAATATAAAGCTCAGAAATAAAAAGATGAAGCATTGATGTTTGCAAATACATGAACAGAATTTGCGATGGCCATGCTAAGCAAACATATCCAAGAAAGAAAAAAACACTGCATGGTTTCATATATGTATGTGTGTAATGAAAGCAACTAATGTGATACGAAAGCAAATACTGGAAAATGAACCAAATAATTCTTAGACTCTGACTCCCACCCATTCAAAAAAATTGCTCTTAGAGAATAATAGGGTGGAAAGTGAGAATGCGTCTGCAAAAATCACGTATTTTTAAATTTGAGCACAAATGAATCCATCAACATTCATTTGTAAGGTTAATAAAGATAAAATAAAGTCTTAAGGTATGAAGATAAGGTACAAGAGTACTTGTTGACCTCAGAGGACACATAGAAAGTGGTCTCTGAGGGTATTTTATAAGATGTAATCTGGAATACTGAGAGCCCACATACTATCCTAGAAAGTTTATGATGGGAGAGGGAGGGAGGGAAAGAAAAAAGAGGAGGGGTGGAAGAGAAAGAATAAGAAGAGGGAGAAGAGAGGAGGAGGAGAGAGGAAGAAGAGGAAGAGGAAGAAGAGGGAAGAGAAAGAGAAAGGAGGAGGAAGAAGAGGAACAGGAACAGAGAAGAGGAAGAGGAGGAGGAGAAAGAAGAAGAAGAGGAACAGGAACAAAGAGAGAGGAGGAGGAAGAGGCAGAGGAAGAAGAGTAGGAAGAGGAAGAGAAGAGGAGAAGAGGAAGAAGGAAAGAGTAGGAAGAGGAAGAAGAGGAAGAGTAAGAAGAGGAAGAGGAGATGAAGAGAAAGAAGAGGAGGAAGAGAAGGAAGAGGAGGAAGAGTAAGAAAAGAGAAGGAGAGAGGAGGAAGGGGGAGGAAGGGAGGAAGAGGGAGAGGAGGAGGGATGTCTTCTATAGAGGCAGGCTTGAGGAGGGGGGGAGGGAATCTGGGGACATTTGTGTTGGGAAATGTGAACTGGTGGAGGGATGGGTGCTGTAACATTGTATAACTGAAGCCCAATCATGAACAGCTTTGCAAATGTCTATCTCATGGTGTTATAATAATAAAAGACATATATCCCAAATTCCCTGAACACTGCCTTTTCTAAATGGCACATATTCCATGCCTTTGTCACTGATGCAGCCCAACAAGGAAATGCCATCATAAACAATTTTTTCTTCTTCAAACTGATTTTCCACATTACCTGGTATTTAAATTTCATCGGGGCTGCAGCACAGAATATGTAAGTTTGGAACAGCTATCTTGATAGAGGAACATTCGTACTTTTTGATCATGGCACTGAAGTTGGGTTGCATACAATTAAGACAGGATTGAAGCCTCTTTATGTGGCATAGCTTTCATACTTTTTAATATCTGAGCTCCCAAGTTCACATAAATGTTAATAAAATGAAATTTATCCATATAAAAGCTAAAATAAGTAAGATTTTCAAATCCTTGATTGAAACATCATAATCATCCTTCATTCCTCTCAACATGTCAATGTTATGTTAAGCCCAGGAGTTTTACATAGTCTTTTTAAAAATGTTTTAAAACAGTTTTGACTTTCTGTTTGATATTAAGTGTTTTATAATCACTTTCCATGAAAAAAAGCAATCAACTTATTAAGCCATTTTTTCCCTTTTGCATGAGCAAATTAAGACTACTTCCTATGAATATTTACCATCGAACTCATACTAATTCTCTAAAAATGCTAAGTTATTAGGAATTACACAATTGGATAATCAAAACTAATTGGTCTAGGTTCTAACGCCTCCAGTGTTAATTATTAATTAGGTACTGATAATATGGGGCCTTACAATCAGTAGCCAAGGGTTGTTATTACCCATATACAAAAACACCAGCAGCACTGTTCTGCAGTTCTAAATTACTGATAGTCATCCAAACCTTGTTTATAGATTAATCACAAAACCACAATTCTTAATGTTGCCTTTCCGGTTCTAACTACTCCTAAACGCCCAAATAAGCAAGACTTCGTTTTGTCAATTTGTGAAATTTTTCACAAATTATGACATTTTTCTTCTCTGTTTTCTTCTTTCCTTAGTATTTTCCCCACAGCAATAATAAAGTCTCTAAACAATGGCAGGTCATCTGCAAGGGGTAAACATCAGGGTTTGTTTTAGAAGCAAAAGTTTTCTGAGTTATAAAACCATATAAATGTATTCCATTGAGTATATCTTTTTCAGTAAAGCAAGATAACTATTGCTTTCTAATTTGAAATATTCTGCCACAAAAAATAGAAAATAGAGGAAAATAAAAAAATAATGAAATGTTCCTAGAAGTTTTAGTCATCAGTAGCTGAATAAAAATTCTTTTCCCAGACTGAAAAATGATAGTAACAACCAAAACTTCCCAAACATACTCATGACTTTGAAAAATTTAAATTGTCTAAAACTGCAATTGGTTTGAGGCTCTTCATATTCCTGAATCAACCAGATGCCATTGGGCTACATTGGCGCGTGATAGCACCAATGGAAATGTTACTGGTGCCGCTTGAGCAAAATCGAGTGAATAACCGGATTCAAGTGATCAAGTGAAAACTGCAATCACAAAATCTCATTGTTTTTACTCCTTTCTCAAAAAATTCTTCACACTTATAATTATTCTTCATGAACAACCATAAACCTGGTTTCATTAAGGACTTCTACAAAATGGAATTAATGTTCTATTAACATTAGAACATTAATGGAGGTCCGGATGTGGACCTCCATTTTCCACATCGGACTTCCCCCTCGTCAGAATTCCACCCAGCAGACCAGCCTATCACAGCCCCGCTCACTCAGTCGCTTGCAGCTGTGTGGTTCATCAATAAATGCTGGATTTAGAGATGACTACAAGAGTATGCTACCCTTGCGGGCAAGCTACCCCTGTTGTATTTGTACCCGTGTTGTATTTGATATGCCAGATACCAGTAACAATTATAGACCTCATTCCCATGACCTGATGGAATGGTTTGAGGCTCTTTATGTTCCTGGAGCAAGCAGGTGCCCTTGGGCTTTACTTGCATGAGACAGGTCATATGGAATGTTACTGGTGCCTGCTCGAGCAAATCAGCAAATCGATGATGAACGGGAAGACAGTGACAGTGATACAGTGATACAAAATGGAGATCACTACACTTTAGCCTGGCCGTTCTGCTTTTTGTATGGAATAACAATTCATGATTGTTGAATCATGAATTCAACAATTCATGATTGTTGAAAGGCATAGACAATCTATGCCTTTCTTCTCTCTCAAGTATAAATGAGAAAGACTCTACCCAGACCAAGTCAATTTTATAAAATACCCTTCACTAAAATTCAATATGATTCTATCTGCAGGACCACTGTTTCTTCCTCTTATTATAAGGACATGTATGCTAGTCATTTTTATCTAGCTTCAGTTGTTTGAAAGTACAAACCAAACTGAAACTTTCCAATGCCACCCAAACTTACTGACTGCCCTTTACCTACCAGATAGTTTGTGAACATGTATTTTAGTATTACACAGTTGTAATCATGTTCATGTTTGGTTTTGGTATACAGAGTTACTGCACTTCCACCACTACTAAAAGACACAACCTATCTATCTCCTTATCTCTTCAATTGAATCCTACCTTTCTACCTCACCCCATACCTGGAAACTTCAGTTACACAGTACAAGTCAAAGAGTATGTTTTCACTGGCTTTCTATTTATTTACCTTGTGTATCTATATACCACAGATATGTGAGATCATCCAGTATTTGTCCTTTCCTTCTGAGTTATTTTGCTGAACATGATACACCATTGATCCACCCAAGTCAAAGCAAAGTCAGATTTCATCTTTTCTTACAACATAGTAGTCCATAATTTTACATATATCACAATTTATTTATCCACTCATCTGTCATTGGACATTGAATTGTTTCAAATCTTAGTGCAAAGAGTACTGTGATATACAGAGTAGAATATATCTTATTGGATCAATGTTTTTTTATGTTCTTGGGTAGATCCCAGAAGTATAATTGTTGCATCATCTTTTACAGATTTTAATGGACCAACTTTTCCACATTAGTGTAAGAGTAAATTTATATAAAAGCATTTTTGCTGAAACAGTTTTAATAGCTCATTTCTTTTTCTAATTGAACCCTAGACTGACATATAGTCCATTGACTTTGGACTTGTTGCTATTTGCTCTGGTCAAGGAAAACCCACACTAACACACATGCTAAGTATCTGAATGTTTTACATGAGATGGAATAAATTTTGTGCTTTTTCCAGAGCATAATAAGTGCATACTCAATATCTGAAACTAAAAAAGAAAATGAACAGATACTTGACTATACCTAAACTGAGATACTGAATTAAATTGAATTCAGATGATTTTTATAACCCATCAGAGCCTTAGGAAAGCTGTAGATCTGTAAGTAAGAAAAATATTTTGTGTTGAAAGTCATTCTGCTTTACAATAATAACTGACAAATACACATATTGAGGGGTTTATTTTTAAAATTATTTTAATCATTTTGCAGTTTGAGGCTGTTCAGGATAGGTTTCAGTTACAAAACATCCATCCCTACACCAGTGCCAATTTCCCACCACCAATGTGACCCTTTACCCTCCTGCCACTCCTCACCCTCTATCCTGTCTCTAAGACAGGTCCTTTCCTTTTTCTCCCCCCCCTCTCCCTCTCTCTCTCTCCCCTCCTAGGTGTTATGGATTGCAATTCAGATAGTGAGAGATTACCATGTTTTTTCCCTACTATTCTGCACTGCTTCTATACAGAGGACATTTAACACTATCTTTGTCACAGTGCTGTTTCCCTATCCTAATGCCCAACTGCCTTTTCCTTTAGAGGTTGGAAGCAGGCTTCCAACCATAGACCAAACCTCCTGGCCCCTTGTTTTCCTGCTGTCCTTGGATATTTATTGGTTTCATATTGCCTTTTTCCAACCCACAAAAGAGAGCAATCATTCTGTCTCCTTGTCTCATGTCACTGAGCATGATAAATATTGCTAAATGGTTGTCCTACCTAAAAGTACTATAAAGAGTCAATACAAACCTGCTAAAATTCCAATGACATTTTTCAAAGACTTTTTCCAAAGGAAAAAATCGAGAATTTATGGAACCATAAAATGTACTGAATAGCCAAAAGCAATTCTAATGGGGAAAATGGGATGCATTGTATTTCCCAACTTTGGACCAGACTGCAAAGCTATAATATAATAGTATGGTATTAAAATAAAGATAGACATGAAAACTAATAGAACAGAGTTGAGAATCCTGAGTCAACCCCCCAAGAGGAGGCTTTTTAAAAGGAGCTAAGCATATGAAATGAAGCGAGGAAAATCTCCTCTTCAACAAATGGTAGTGGAAAAAAAGAGGCGTGCAAAAAAGGTAAGATTAGAGCCAAACCCCACATGATTCACCAAAATAAACTCACTGTAAATTAAATATCTAGAGATTATAGTCCCAAGTCTATAAAATAGGTTGAAGAAAACACTGGCAGAATTTTTCCAGGAAATTGACTGCAAAGGGAATCTCAATGAGGTGACCACAGTGAAAAGACAATAAAAAAATAAACCAATAGAGCTACATCATATTTAAAAGTGTATTTACAGTGAAAGAAACTTGAGGTTAAATAAAAAGACATCCCAATAAATAGGAAAGAATATTCGAGCACACTATAGCAGATAAAATGTTGATATACAAGAGCTATAAAACACTAGCAAAATAAATCCAATGGCACATCCACAAATGGGAAAGGAGATGAACACTTTCTAAAGATGCATGGATGGCCAACAGGCATATAAAAAGTGCTCACTGTAACAAAATGCAAATCAAAACATCTTAGCCCACGGCAATGGCACATATTTGAAAGCCTGTAAATAGCCAGTATTGACAGCTTTGTGTTGAGAATGATTCATCATGCACTCTTGGTGGGTCTGTCATATGGAAAGCAATATGACATATATATATACACATACATACATATATACATATATATACATATATATAAGGAACAGAACTACCATACAACCCAAGCAATACAACTTCTTGGATATAACCCCAAATACGAAATCATTAACAAGGATTGTGCACACATTTATTGACAGATATTTTGGATATTAGTACAATTCCCAAAAATATGGAAACAACACAAACACTTATGGATGGATCAGTAAATTGTGGTATATATCACAATGAAATACTACAGAGTTCTGAGAAAAAAAATCATGCAATTTTCAACAACATGAATGGAACAAAAGATACAATGCTGAGTGAAGTCAGTCAAAAGAAGGGGATAGATAGAGTGATATCTCTCATACTTGGAAATTGGCATAATAGCAAGGTAGCAAAGAAATGTCCAAAGGCAACATAATGTGAGATTTGATAAACACAAAAGAGTTGGTAGTGTTGGGTTAATGAGGAGCTGCATTGTGATCTTTTGGGAGAGAGGTGTATACACTGGTGGCATATAATGGTGTTGAAGTTACATACATGAGAAATATTATTAACTGTATTGCAAACCATAAAATATCAATAAAGACATTTTATTTTATTTTTTCTTTGCTTTTTGGGTCACAGCCAGCGATGCTCAGGGCTCAGTCACTCCTGGCTCTGCACTCAGGGAATTATTCCTGGCGGTGCTCGGGGGGACCATAGGGGATGCCTGGGATCAAACCCGGGCTCGGCATGGGCGCCGCAGCGCCAAAGGCAAATGCCCTGCCGCTGGGCTACTCCCGGCCTCAAAGATATTTTAAATAGTACATAAATCTTTGATAATGTTCTCTTGATATATTCTGATTTTCCTAATTTCTATTATTCAGAATCTATTAGCATGTTCTATAATTTTTTCATTCTATTTACAAATTTCTCTGCAAGTAATGATACAGATACTTGAGTTTAATTTTTTTCTCTAATGTGATCACAGTTCGCATTTGTTCATATTCTATGTATCTTGGAATCAAACCCACTAGATCTCCTTTCATACTTATGCATTTATATATTTTAGTATTCATTCACTGTAAATTTGATCATTTTTTATTCTTGCAATGAAGCTAAGGGAAGGGATTAGGCTAAATGCAAATATTTAATTACTATGATTAAATGCAATTAACTTAATGTTTAAGTTTAAAATTTATAACAAAATGAGTCAGTATAAATGGCATACCTTAATTTTATGAAAAATAATAAGGCTTGTTACATTCTCAAAACATAAATGAGTGAAACAAACTTGGTTATACATGCTTTCATTTATTCATTCATCCATCCATTCAACAAGTACTTCACCATAGTAGGTTTGTATTCTATCAATGTAGAAATCACACAGCTGGAGTTCTGCCCCCATCTTTTCTAATTATATAGTCAATAGGAAAACATGAATAAAAACATATAAAAACTAGGTAAATAAAATTGTTCTAGATGTAGGCAAAATACTACCAGGAAATGGAATACATGTAAAGAGCAAAGGCAACAAAAAGTTGTGGATTTTTTTAGTTGTAATATGATCTGCTCATGATGAGAATACTTTCTCATAGACTGAATTCCTATCATCTCTTTTGAACCTCTACATTTGATAACCTCTATATGTATTTCATTTCTATTTTAACTTTATCTTCATCAAGGTGCCACTTTTAACTTCATCAACTGATGATTTTCCCCGAGTTTGGAAAGATATGTTTTTGAATAATGTATATATATACACACATATATACAATATTATTTATAAATATACACATAATGCTAATCACTTGATCACTTGAATCCGTTATTCATCGATTTGCTCAAGCTGTCCCCAGTAACATTTTCATTGGATCCTATCACTTGCCAATGTAGCCCAATGGCATGTGGTTGATTCAGGAATATGAAGGGCCTCAAACCATTCCTTCAGGGTCTTGACAAGGAAGTCTGACCATCTTGTAGGTGGGGGGCCACGTGATCTTTTGACATCCTGTGGGATCCAGTCGGTAAAGTCCAGCGGTCGTCTCCAAATTGCATTACATGTCCAGCCCATCTGATTTTTGATGCCTTGGCAAACGAAACAGCATCCCTGATTCTGGAATAGCGATGGAGGTCAGAACTCCGGATTCCTTCTCTCACTTGAGTCAGGCATGATATTCCAAGCATAGCTCTTTCGATTCCTCTCAGGGGAGACCTGACTAGCATTCTCATCCTGCTTTTCGTAGGGCCCAGGTCTCTGAGGCGTATCTTAATGCAGGGAGAATGGTGGAGTTGAAGAGATGTGCCTGGATCCGGAGGTTCTTTGTCCTTTTAGCTATTTCATTGATGCCTTTGAGGGCATTCCATGCCGCTCTCTTTCTCCTGCACAGCTCGGGTTTTAGGTTGTTCATCATGTTGACTTCTCGACCTAGGTACACATAACTGCTGCATTCAGAGATGTGTGTTCCATTGAGAGTGAATGGGGCCTCAGGAACTAGTTCATTTTTCATATACATAGTTTTCTTTAGATTCAGCTGTAGACCTATCATTCCACATTCTCCGGTCGGAAGTCAGCCAGCATTTGTGCTGCTTGGCTAACAATTGGTGTTATTAGAACAATGTCATCAGCGAGCGAAGGTGAGGGTATAGTTGCCGACCATCTATCTTCACTCCCATTCCTTCCCATTCTAATTTTTCGCATGATGTTCTCGAGGGTGGCACTGAAGAGTTTTGGTGAAATGGTATCACCCTGTCGAACCCCTCTTTTGACATCAATGATCACTTCCTTGTGGAATGGTGAGATCCTGGTGGTGAATCCATAATACAGCTCGCGAAGGATCTTGATGTATTGGGTTTGAACACCCTGTTTGGCTAGGGCTTCGATGACCGCTTCAATCTCCACTGAATCAAAGGCTTTCTTTAAATCAAATCTAATATTTTATGAAAATTAAAGTACTTCTCTGGGGACAGTAATATAGAAAATTTACAGAACAATACTAAAACCCTAGTTCTTGAGTAATATACCCAACATTCTATATACATTGTATATATAACATTATATATTCATTATATATAATATATACATATACTATACATATATACAACATTTATATATATACACACACACAAAGATGATAAATTTTATGAAAAGAAAATACCTCTTTGGGAAAAATAATTTAGAAAATTCACAGAACAATACTAAAACCCTTAGAGATTTTCTACACATCTCTAAATGAAGTGGTGGCTGCAGACTTATGAGAAAAATTGTGTTTATGACTGTTTGGGACCATATTTCTGTCACACATCAAAGGCTCTCATATCTGAAACTTAGTAGTTTTTCTCTCTAATATGCCAACATTTAATTGCTTCAGTGTCCTACAAAAAAATGAGATGGTTTCCATGACGACTGAAGGAGAAACTTAGCTGATATAAGTTTTTTAACTTAATGTTGAATTTCAGAATCCTCAAAATTTTCTCAGCTGTACTACAAAAATCCTTTAGGGATTTATCATCATAGATATCCTGTTGACTCACAAGCTTTTAACCTTTGCCAGGATTAGCTGCCTAAGATTTTTGAGGAAATAGGCAGTTCTCAAGTTTAAAGGACTCTATCAATGAGTCTGTACTCTAAGTATCATTAGCATAAACAAAAAGTACATAATGTCTAACCATACCCAGAATCTCTACACTCATCCAGACTGACTTCCTGGAATAGACATGGGTGAACAGAGTTCATTAATGG
>JAJIBD010038582.1:0-13013 GCA_021461705.1 Cryptotis parvus
GTAACCCCCTGAGCATCGCGGTGTGACCCAAAAATAAAATAAAAAATAAAAAATAAACCATTTTATATAAGCCCATTATTTGGGCATACCATTTTTCGGCCCAATATGAAAACCATGGTAGCTAATCACTATCACTATCTTCCCGTTGATCATCTATTTGCTAGAGCGGGCACCAGTAATATCCTCCATATGTCCTGTCTCATGCTAGTAGAACCCAAAGGCATCCGCTTGCTCCAGGAACATAAAGAGCCTCCAAACCATTATATTAGGTCATAGGAATGACCTAATATAAATGTTACTGGTATTTGGCATATCAAATACAATGAGCAGCTTCAGGCTTGCCTTGCGGGTGGCATACTCTTGTAGTCACCCCTGAATAAAGCATTTATTGATGAACCGCGCTGCTACTAGCGGCCGCATGAGCCGGGCTGTGATAGTCTGGTTTGCTGGGTGAGTTGTGACGAAAAGGGAAGTCCAGATGTGGAAGATGGCAGCCCCCATGGAGTCGAGGGGGTCATCTGACTTGTTGTGAGGCTCTGCTGGGGTGGCAGGTCAGGCTAGAACCCGCTATGACTCCCCGGGCGCCTCATGAGTAGCTGGGCACAGGGGAAGAGCAAGTAGCAGCTCTGCCCCATGTCCGAGAGTCTCTAGTTCAGCATACCTGGGCGATTAAAAAAGCAAAACTGCTGCAGGTAGGTGTGGATGATCCCGGCTGTGATAGTCTGGTCTGCTGGGTGGAGATGTGACCAGAGGGAAGTCCGGATGTATGGTAGCTAAATCACCCTTATTTCCCTTTTTTAAGATTTTGTTCCTCTTTATACTAAAATGATTTCCCATTAAATCTATTCACATAGTTCTCCCTTATTTTTATTTCATGATGGTTTGTGAAAGTGTTCATATATAAGAATAATTATTGAGGCGGGAGTGATAGCCCAGCTGGTAGGGCGTTTGCCTTGCACGTGGCTCGACCATCCTGGCCCGGTTCGATGCCTGGCATTCCATATGATCCCCGAGCACTGCCAGAGTAATTCCTGAGTGCAGAGCCAGGAGTAACCCCTGAGCATTGCTGGGTGTGACCAAAAAGCCAAAAAAAAAAAACAATAATTATTTAATATTAATTTAATTAAAAGCTATAAAATTATTTTTATCTCTTGAGGAATGTATAAGTAAATTATACTGCACAAAGGTTATACAATTATTAGAATTAGAATGATAATACAGGGATAGGGTGCTTGCCTTGCATGTGGCTGTTCTGATGCAATCCCTTACTCCCATGTGTTCCTCCTAGAGCTCCAGCAGGAGTAATTCCAAATGCAGAACCAAAGTAACTGCTGATCAATCAGTGTCCCCCCCAACACCCCCAAGAAAGCACTTTCCTTGTATGTATGCTAGAGACAATGTTTGATCCCTGGAACCCATATGGTTCCCATGCTTAATCACTGGAACTCATATGGATCCCAAACACCACTAGGAGTGATCCCAAAAAACAAAACTAAGTAATCCCTGAGCACTGATAGGAGAAGGGAAAAAATAGTTATATAATTATCAAAAAGCACAGTTTTTAAGTCTGTATAGTGATGTGGTAAAGCAGATAGAATATTAAAAAATTATTATACCTTTGTGAGCTATACAGTTACAAAGATGTTAATATTTGGGTTTCAGTCATACAGTGTTCCAGCACCCATCCCTCCACCAGTGCCATTTACCACCACCAGTGTCCCCTATTCCCTCCCCCCTCCCCACTTTTGCCTCCTCCCCCTCTGTTCATCTCTATGTCTCTCTCTGTCTCTCTTTTCCCTTCTCTTACACATTGTGGCTTGCAATACATACATTTAGGGGTTATCATGTATATCTCTTTGCCTACATTCAATGCTCAGTTCTAGGCTGATATTATCATTTCCAACAATTATTAGTACATTGTTCCTTCTCCTTCTACCTAACCTCTGACTCCCACACATGCAGTAGATTCCACCCACTGACAAGACCTCATGATCCATGTTTTGCCTGGCATTGGATATTGTTATCATGCTATTTTTCATATTTCACTATGCATAAATAAAGTATATATATACATATACTATATATATTATATTCTTATTTATACTGAGAACATATAAACTTGTTTTCTGTTGGCATTTTAAAAATTTTGTATTATACCACCAAGATATATAGTTACAAAAGTTTATATTTGGATTTCAGACATACAGTGTTCCAGCACCCATCCCCTCCACCAGTGCCCATTTCCCTTCACCAATTTACCATTAATCCTGCCCCCCAGCTTGTCTATCTCAGGTAATTTTCACTTCTTTCTCTCTCTCTCTTTCCTCTCTTCTTTTTACACTGTGGCTTTCAATACATACAGTTAGAGGTTATCATGTATATACTTTTGCCCACTTTCAATGCTCAGTTCTATGCTGGTATTGTCATTTTACAATAATTATTAGTACACTGTTTTTTTCTCTCTATTGCCTAACCTCTGACTGCTACATGTTGGGGAGCACCGTGGGGTCCTCGATAGTGCCGGGAAGCGAAGTTCCGTTCTACCTCCAAAGCCGGAGGGAAATGGATGAAGACTCAGGAATCCGATGCAGTTTTAAAAAGGGCTTTACTATCACAGGTTCCAATATACAATCCCAGATCAGGGAAAACCTCCTGGACTCTGGGTTCCCCAGCTAGGCCCCAGCCAGGTGTAGGCCAAGATGGCTGCCACCATGTGTTGAGGCCCAACAGAGAATCGAAAGGACGGAGAAGCAAAACACCAAAGGAAGCTGAACTGGCAAAAAGGGGGAAAAAAGAAGAGGGCTTCTTTCTTCTTGCAGCTTATTTTATAGCTAGAAATCCGCCCAACCTCCTAGCCCACCCCATTTCTGGGTTGGGCTATCTAGAGATGAAAACAGGAAAATAGCTCTATAGAATGTAGTAACTTCAGGAGACCATCTGGTTGTTTACAAGGACCCAGAGCTAATTGAAAGCCCCCTAGCAGAGCTGGGAGAAGCTATAAGCTAAATGTAACTTCCCTGGCAGGAAGGATCAAGTGCCCTCAGGTAATTTCTCCCAGTACCTCACCTAATATCTTAAGCCAAGATCTGCCTGGAATTGCCTTTATAGGGTAGAGAAAGGGGTTTCTGAGATGGTATGTCTCAGTATCAAAGACTAATACTAATGCCAGTTAAATATTTATCCAAGCCTTCACAGGAGTCTCGTCTACTTCACGGTAGTTTTGTATTTTAGTTGCCTTTGAGTTATCAGGGGAGCCATGCTTGCTTGCTTGGAGGCAAACAGCATTTCTCTCTGGTATAATTACTTAGAGATCCAACGTGGCCAGGCAAATATGCTGGTAAGATCTAGCTAGTCCCACGATGATTGTGGTAGCATGAGAAAATATTTATACCAGCTAGTACAGAATACATGGTCAGATAAGACTGCCACATTCAGACTACCCCCTATCTATGAATTGACCTACAGGAGGCAGTCCAGGGCAGATGCAGAGGCCTAGGCTTTTAGGTGTCCAGCAACAGCTACACATTAGCAGTAGATTCTATCCACTGACAAGACCTCCTGATCCATGTTTTGTCTGGTCTTGGATATTGGTATCATGCTATTTTTTATATCCCTCAAATAAATGCAGTCATTCTATATCTGTCCTTTTCCTTCTGACTAATTTCACTCAGCATGATCCTCTCCATGTCCATCTGTTTATAGGCAAATTTCATAACTTCACTTTTTCCTAACAGCTGTGTAGTATTCCGTTGTGTAGATACACCCTAAGTTTCTTTATCCACTCATCAGTTCTCAGACACTCTGGTTGTTTCCAGATTCTGGCTATTGTGAATAGTGCTGTTATGAACATAAAAGTGCAGATGGAGTTTCTGCTGTGTGTTTTTTTGGCCTCCCAGAGTAAATTCCCAGGATTGGTATGGCTGGGTCAAAAAGGAAGCTCAATTTTCTAGTGTTTGTAGGAATGTCCATACTGTTTTCCATATCAACTTTTAATAAAACTCACATGGTGGTATAATAAAAAATTAAAAAAAACTCATAAAAGTGGAGCGGTAAAAATATATCTGCAAATTAATGACACTGTATTCTGAAAATTGATGGAAAAATAACAACAGCAGAAAACCAATCTACAAATCTACAATAGCAGTATAGTAAAGCTTGAAAACAAAATATCAATAATAAAATGAAAATGAGGAAGAATTATTCATGAATATCTAAGTTTTCCTAAATTAAATGTATCTCTTCTCAACACAATTTCCTCTTTCAGGAATTACTTCTGATATGGATTATATTTAATGAATATTATGCTTTGGTGGTGTAAGTGATGGCATATATCTTGAACAGGTGTGAGACTATGCCCCCTAAGGCATTCAGTCATGAAAACCAACATTACCTCATTAATATATATATATATTATATATAAATATATATATTTATTTTCCTGATTATTGAAGTGATTTTATATGTATAAAATCACTCAAATAATATAAATTCACTCGAATAATCAGGAGAAATAAAAATCCTGAACTCAAATATAGATCCCTCATGCTATTCTATGAGAAGATTATCTTTTTTTTTCCTTCTAGGACCTAAATTATTTCTTAGAAAATAAGTAGGTGTGGTTTGACTGTTTTTCCAGGAGGCTTTTAACATGCTCATTGATGCTAGGTCCACTACTGCCTCCATAAGACCCACAGAAGCAAGGGACATACATATTTTTCCGTATTTTAGTTATGGTAACCAGACAAACTGCTGACACACAATATGTATTCAACAAGCATAAAAAAGAATAGGATTATAATGGGAAAAATACCTCTGTGATAATGGTTTACACCATATCTTGTTTTTGCTAACAAACCAGGTACTGTTCCTCAGGTGTATCCCTGGAGCTGTTCTAATGAACAGCTTAATGCCGCCTACATTAGATAATAAATCCACTGGTGTTCACCACTTACCTATTGTTTTACATGAATTTGAAAACCAATTATCAAGTCCCCAGATTCCATTGGTCACACTAATCTAGTTAATTTGCTAGGCAGTTTTTTCACAATTTATATTTCATTTCATGTAGTGTCTTGAAAGTCTATAAAGTGTTTTACTGTACTTAAGTTCCTTAACATTCTATAGGGGCACATATACTTATGTACATTCAATGTACACAAGAATTCAGTGCATTATACTATAAATCATTGTTTAACCAGAAAACAGAAAACACTTTAAGATTTTATGTGAGAATTTAATTTAGGAAAAATATTACATAGGTGAAGGAGTTGCTGAAAACTGAGGGGATGGAAAACTAACCCAAGGTTAAATTGCAGAAAAAGACTACATCTATAGAATGCAATGATGAAAGATGTAGCTGTGCTGTAATCCGGGGAAAAGGGTCCTCTCACAGAAGCTGTGGCTACATCAAACTAGTCTAGTAAAGATACCAAGTAGCTGGAGTCAGGGGAGGAGCTGCAGAAAATAGGCAGTGTCGGGGAGCGCCCGGGGGCCCCCAACTGTGTCAGGACAGAGGTTCTCTTCTACCTCCGAGGACGCGGGAGAACAGATGAAAACTCACGAGTCCGGTGCAGTTCCAAAAAGGCTTTTAATAGTACAAAAAGCTCTTCCACAGCACTCCAATATAATGAACAAACTTTAGCTCTGGTCCGGAACTTAAGACCATACAAAAGAGCCTAAGTCTCCCACCAAAGAGAGAGGATCTCACCGAGCTGAGTCCTACCCCAGAAGGAGCAAAAGGCCAAAGAGCAAAAAGCCAAAAGCCAAAAGCAAAAGGCCCAAAAGGTAAAAGTCACAGGAGCCAAAAGCTGAAAGCTAAAAGGCCCAAAAGGTGAAAAGTGAAGGAGCCTCAAGTCAGCCCCTTATATACACCAAAGTAATCCAATCGGGAGGGGTCATGTCAACAAAGAACTCTAAACAGAGTGTAGTGCCACACCCTGTTGCAGGTGTAAACAAAGGTTATGCCAAGGTCTAATCCTTTCTACCAAGATTATCTCTTATGTAAAACACTGGAGAGAGAGAGGGCTGATATAAAGTAATACATCTTAACTTCATGAGCTTCATGAAATCTAGATGGTACCCACAAGGTCCTTCTTATTATTATCTGCACCAGGGTGATTCTGAGTATCTTGTTCTCGTGTACTGAAAGGGTCACACTTGCCTGCTGAGAGCAAACTAGTATGATCCTTCCTATAGTCTTCCCTATAGTCTCAACATAGCCAGGGTGATAGTCTCCTGGTAAATTCTCACTGTCCCACGCTGGGTGCAGTGGGTATAAAAGAGGAGCTGTGCCCAATCTAGAAAACATAGAAGTCTTCGTAGATGTATAAGTCAGAAGTTATTCAATCAATCAAGGTGACTTCTGCAACTGCCACACCCTCTAGCAGTGTTTACATAGAAGAGAGGTCTCATTAGAATGAACCTTGGCTTAAATAAGATTAAGCTGGGAGTGGGCTAAACAACAAAGCTCCCAGGTTAGCTAAAGCTGTCCTCCAACAAGGCAGGATATTTGTCATGGCTTTTTTTTCTTCTCCTGTTACATCCAGCAAGTGCCTTCCTTTGTTAAGGTCTTGGATTTAGGAAATAAACCACACAGTTCAGTGTTCACCTTGACTGAGATCCAAAGTAATGGGCAAGGAATAGTCAGCTTTCAAATTTTTCCAAAGCTTCAAGCAACAGCACTTGTAGGTAGAAAATTGTTTTACAAGTTTAAAAGCATTTTCTCTACAGCCTCTATGTATTTCAGTTGTTTGATGCCATGCTTCAGTGGTCCCCTATTACAGTCATTTCCTTTTTTATTTGTGTGAACTTCACAAGACCATCTGGTGGAAGTGAAAAATAAGAAAAATTTTTTCTTGTTTTGGGTCACACCCGGCAATGCTGGGTTTCTGCTGGCTCTGCACTCGAGGAATCACCCTGGCGGTGCTCAGGGGGCGATATGGGATGCGGGGATTGAACCCAGGCGGCATAAGCCTGCCACAGGCAAGGCAAATGCCCTACCTGCTGGGCTATTTTTTAAAATAGAAATGATCTAATGTGACCACTTGCTGATATCATCATGGAATTTTAGGCATTTGATTGACATATGCCAATAAAATGTTAATATGTGCTCTTTCTAAAAAGTTTATTAGCATAGAAAGCTAATTTTACTTCCTATCATAGGCTACTTTTCTCAGTGGGTTCCTAGTCTGAAAAACACTTGGAAAGTCAGCTACATCATGTTGCAAGAAACCATTTAACTTTCTTTTCTAATAAGACCAATTCTAAAGATTCCTTAAGACCAGAAAATAAAGAGAATCCAAGAGGAAGTTAAATGCTTGAATACTTATCTCTGCTATTGCAGATCATGTCACTGGATTCTCCAGAAAAATGAATGTGTCTTGTAGTGGATGGAGGTGTGATTAAATCCCTGAGTAGGGTGAGTATGACTTAATAATGCCTGACAAGTTCTTGAAGAGTTTAAATAGCAAGCAAGGGGAAGAAAATGGTTTCCAGTGGTAGTGGGAGTTAGAAGTTGAAGTACCAAATGCAATTGGCAAATGGGAACATTTGAATGATTTTCTAGAAATATTTTCTAATGATGTCATAGAGCAGTGGAATTAGTTTTCTGGAGGAAGCTATTGGAACAGAGAGTTTTTGAAGCAAACAAAATGAAATCTTTGATATATTCAGTAGAAATTGGATTAAAAATAATCTCACACTAATCATTGTTTTAGTTTTTTGGCAGTGGGGATCAATGTCACATACACATAGTCATAGTCCTCTTTATTGAGTGACACTCCTGCCTGACAGTTTTGTGGAGCAATATATGCAGAGTTGCCTGTGGAAGACCTTGCATTGGACATGTGTTGCAGGAATTAAGCTCAAGATCTTGCACATGTAGTGTTTATGCCCCAGCACTTGAAGTGCATCACTGGAACCCACACTGTGTCTGCCAACAAAGTATGAGATATACATATTATTTAATCATGTAATGAGATATTAGGATTCAGAGAGGTAAAAGTCTTGTACAACTGGAAAATATTAGAGTCAGAGGTTCATTCAGCTTTACATTCTCCAGGGATTATTCCTGGTACTTTTCCCATCTACCATCCAAAGTGTTAGGAATAGGAAGAGTCACTCACAGTCCACAGAGCATTTCTTACATCTTGTTTAGAGGTAAGACTTCTATATAAGAAGTCTTGTATAAAGAAGACTTTATATTCATATAAAAAAAAGAAACAACACTACTTTTCACTAAAGGAACTCTAATCAGTATGTACTCTTGGTTTTGAAGAAAAAATAACTTTAGACACATTGGACAAATAGATTTGTTGATAACACATAAGCATCTCTGTGGAATATAGACTGCTGGAAGAGGAAATGTATTGTAAAAGGGATGCCTAGATCATCTTTGACCCTGTGTTTGGAAAGAGGAGACAGACAGAGAAGGAAAGAAATCAAGGGGTAAAAAAAAAGAGAGCAAGAAGTAATAGTTAAACTGGCATCAGAGCTTCAGGTATAGCAGTGATCGGAGTGAGGGGTACATCCATATACCATAAACAATATTCAACAGAACTACAAATCGTAGCATCAACCACTGAAATTTTGTAATTTGCTTGTTGACAGGGTGCAGGTAGAGTGGGATTGGGATGGAGGAGGGAATCTGGAACCTTACTGGGGAAATTGACACTGTTGGAGGGATTGGGTGTTGGATTATTATATGCCTAAACACAACTATCAGTAACTTTGCAAATCATGGCCTCTTTAATAAAAAAAAATTAAAAGAGGTTTTGGAGCATTATTCACTTACAGAAATTATCAGGGGCCAAAGAACTAAGTGATCACTAAGTAATAACATTTGGGGCTGTACAAATGGAGCACTGCTAATTATATATTTTCAATTTTTAAATTTAAACACAGACTTCAAATTGTTAGTGAAATTGCTATACTTCCATCTTGAGAAAACTCCTCGGAAATAAATGATCTTGAAAGTCCACATTTATTTTAGAATTCTCAGACTCCTCTAAATACTCCCAAAGCATAGTGGCACTCTCTTACCACCTGTAGTGACTGTCTTACACTAATATTTGAACTTTTTTTTCTGCAGGTTTTGTTTTACTCCTTATCAAGTAAAATAACATGTCATTAAGTGAAGTATAATGAAATGTGAGCAGAAATAATCACGGCCACTTTGAGGCTGAAGTATTAAGAGTACTTACATTGCTGCTTCCTCTTTTCTTCTATCCCTGAGAAATGATAATGGATAATAACCATTCTGTAAGCCTAAAATCCTGAAACAAACATAAAGCAAAGGCCCAGCTGGACTACTATAGACATGGAGATTGAGAAAGAAAAGTGCTGTTTTAAGCTTTTGAATTTGGAAGTTGTTCATCACTAGAGTATTATCTTGACTGATATGTTTACCTTCCTTCAACCTCTAGTACTGACCATCAATTTTATAGATGACTGTGTAAAGCTGGATCTCCATGGGTCATTTTCTCCCTTGGCACTATGTTAAATTTTTTTGGCATGTTTTCTCTCTAGTGAGTTATGGTTCCTGGCTTTTTTGTGCACTTAGCCTTTGCCTTCTTTTTTCTTTTTCCATTTTTAACCGTTGATGATGTCTAGTAACCTTGACAATTTATAGTCAGAATTGCTATCTCAAATTTGCTATCGTTTTTGGTGACCCTGGTATTTTCATTGTTAATATTTGTGAGAGTAGTATGGAAAATTATCTTTTATCTGTATTCTTCGCTTGCTTCATCTTCTAGGTCCCTCTCAATCTGTTGCTTTTTTCCCCTTTCTGGGTTCAAGAGTTCAATTATACGGGGTGACAATAATCTGGTTTTGTGACACTCTAGCTCAGTGAGTTCAAAGATAAATCGAATCCCAGGGTGCTTAGATGGATAGGATTAGAGGATGATTTCTTAAAGGGATCTTTAAAATCTGTTAGCTTGGTCAGCATATAGGCTAACATATAATAAATACAATTGTCAGCAGTAACTAGATGTTTGGAGTTATATATTTGGGGACCTGGGGAGATGAACCAACACATTTATCTACCTGATTTTTTGTTAGGCTAAAGGTAGATTAGCCCAATGACTGTGTTTCTTGGGCATGGCTGCCTGGTCAGTGAGAGGCAGAGAGAGCAGATGACTTGGAATTAAAATCAGGACATAACCAATGTACAGTAAAATGTCAACTGTCTATCTTGAATATTAAGGGAAATGAGTTGTTCTGGTTTACAAAAGTTCATAGTATAAAAATAGATCCATTTAAACTATTTTTTGGCTAACATCTTTAGAAATGTATGTATACCTTCCTGCTTTTATTAATAGAACATTCTAATTTGATCATGTCTTGATGACTCAATCATAAATTATTCTGGAGGACTGTAATAGAACTCAGTGTTAGAACTTGGGAACTATAAAGAAATCTGGTTTAGAGTTCTGATGTTAATTTTCAAGCCTTTTTTGTTTATTTGTTTGTTTGTTTTTAAGTTGAAAACTTTTTATTAAATATTTTTATACCATCGTGAGATGCTTGGTGTTTTTTTTTTTTTTTGCTTTTTGGGCCACACCCGGAACAATGTCTCAGGGGGGTTATTCCTGACTCTTACACTCAGGAATTACTCCTAGCGATCCTCGGGGACCATATGGGATGCCGAGGATCATACCAGGGTCGGACACGTGTAAGGCAAACAGCCTGCTTGCTGTGCTATCACGTCAGCCCCAATATTTCCAGTTTTTGTCTTACATCAACTTTTAGGCTGTCAGTTGTCTCTTAATACATACTAGCTGGTATGTTTTTCCTTGGTGGATTATAATAGCTAAACTATGTTTATTGAGCTGTACTAAATGTGAATCTCGGCGAAGACTCAAGTGTGGTCAAAAAGTATGTCAGGGCTGAGTGATAGCCCAGCGGGGGCGTTTGCCTTATCGCCGGCCTGTGTAGGCCTGGGTTCGATCCCGGGCATCCCATATGGTCCCCCGAGTTCGTTGAATAATTCCCTGAGTGCAGAGCCAGGAGTAACTCCCTGAGTACGTTGGTGTGGACCTAAAAAGCAAAAAAAAAGTATGTCAGTTCCTATTATATTTGTCAATTACCGACTCTTTCTAATTCCTTTCTTTCCAACTCCTTCCTTCTACATTTCCTTTCTTGGGTTCTTTTTTTCCTTTTCTCTCGAAGGAAATAAGATTGATTAATTACTATATTTTAGTAAGGCATCTCCTAGTATTTATCATAGAATATTGGCTGATGATAGAATTCCAGTTATGTCAGGGCTGTTGAAATTCGCCCTAGTGCATGGATTTTTAGATTCTTCATACGAACAAACATAAAATAGTTATGTGAAAAAGTTCAAAATATTCATTCTATGTAAGCATTCCATATTCATCTTTTTTTTGTCTTTTGGGTTAAGCACTTGGTGAAGTCTAGGATTACTCCTGGCTCTATCCCAGGAATTACTCCTGGCAGTGCCCGGGGGACCATATGGGTTTCAGGGATCGAAAGCAAGGATCTACTGTGTAAGATAAATGCCTCCCTCCTGAATATTGCTCCAACCTAATGTCTTCATTTTTAATAATGCCAATATTACATTCTTTGTATAATTATAATCAGCCAAAATTGCATATTAAGTAAAATGGCTAATGGGTTTTTCACATTTCTACAGGAAAGTAAAAGTGCTCTAGCCTGGGGACATTGGTGAAGACATCTCAAAGAGCTCTTGTATATGATTTTTGTCGGCTTGTGTGTGTGTGTGTGTGTGTGTGTGTGTGTAGGAGCTCTTAGTCTAGTCTCCTGAACCAGATGGTCCTCCAGGCACCTCAGGTTCTATGTTCAAGCAACTATGAGCCCAAGCACCCACCAAATGTTTTGGCTCTTTTGTGTTTTTTTTTCTGAACACTCTTTCTTTTTTCTCTAGGTTACCAAGTGGATATTAAAAAATATCCAACACCATTATCTGCTTTGTCCACAGCATCCAAAGGTGGGTAATAGCTACAACTTTCCTGTCTAATCATAAGAGTTATGGCAGATTTTAGGGGAGTCAATATCAGATACATATAGCAAAGAAAGATAGGAAATACAAAAGGGAAAGAATTCAAAGAGGCAATTATAATTCCTCTAAGCACTATTTTTCTGAAACTTATTATAAAGGGCCCTTCAGTTATTGTTTTTGTCAGTTTCAGGAGTTCATACTCTGTAAACACCTGAAATGGTTAAAAACATATGTGATAGGAAAGTGGAGCCACCCCAGCCGACCCAGTAAATTTTAATGGCCTTGTCTGATGCAGAGAAACTGAATGGTCCAGTTGGTCACTGCATTTCAATGAGCAAACAGGTAGTATTGATCAATTATTGATGTCAAAGACCCATGCAAATACAACATCAGAAACATCCCAGATGCCTTCTGCCTCTGTTCAGGTTAAGTAGGTTGTGTCTCTACTGCAGGACATGTGGTGAGAGCAAAAACATAAGTTATAGTTAACATAAAGGGGGCACAAGTTAGGCTTGGGCTATTCTAGTTTGAAAGAGCCTGGCAAATCGTCAAAGCAACTCGAGATGGGCACGTCTCCTGGGTGGGATGGGAGCAAGGAGGGACTGTGCAGAGAAATGAAAGAAAACCACCATTAAACGAAAAACCAAATAATTCTATGATTACATTCCTGTCGGCAGACTGGTCTTGCTTTGCCAATGTAAGTTCTCGAAATAGAGAGACAATGGTACCAGCCACACAACCCATTTGCATAGACTTTGGCTTCATAAACAGTGTTAGAAATAACAGGAGGCGCCCCATCCTTAGAGTTAAGTGAATCATATCCGGCATTTGATTTATTTTACTAGAATATCTAGTAAGTAAATCCTAAAGTTTTCCAAATGCTTATCTAGTCACATGACTCTCTCTCTTTTAGATTCTTTCTTGGCTCTCTCTCTCTCTCTCTCTTTCTCTCTCTCTCTTCTCTCTCTCTCTTTGGCTTTTGGTCAAGCACCTGCAATGTCCAGGGGTTTCTCCTCCGTGTGCACTCAGGAAT